>CAUYSK010022279.1:0-22993 GCA_963575035.1 Avahi laniger | reverse complement strand
ATAGAATAAAGAGGAGAACTTGCATTCACAGAATTTCCCAGTCCAGCCTTTGCCATACAGTATTTTTAGTATTTAAAATAGAAGGAACATTTTCTTCTAGGATTCTTACAGTTTCATGCCTCAGGTTTAAGTCTGTTATCCACCATGAGTTGACTTTTGTGAGAGGTGAGAGGTATGATCCCTGTTTCACTCTTGTACATGTGGCTATCCAATTTTCCCAGCACCATTTATGGAATAAGGATTCTTTTCCCCAGTGTATGTTTTTGTCTGCTTTGTCAAAGATTAGATGCCTATATGAGGATGGTTTTATATCTAGATTTTCAGTTCTGTTCCTTTGGTCTATGTCTCTGTTCTTGTGCCAGTACTATGATGTTTTAGTTACTATAGCCTTGTAGTGTAACTTGAAGTGTGGTAAATTGATGCCTCCCAATTTGTTCTTTTTGCTTAAGATTACTTTTGCTATTCGGGGTCTTCTCTGGTTTCATATGAAGCATAGAATTATTTTTCTATATATGAGAAAAATGATGTTGGTATTTTAATAGGGATTGCATTGAATCTGTAGATCATTTTGGGTAGTATAGACATTTTAACAATGTTGATTCTGCTGACCCATGAGCATGGTATGATTTTCCACCTATTTACATCCTTTGCTATTTCCTTCCTCAGTGATTCATAATTTGTCCTGTAGAGGTCTTTCTCCTCCTTAGTTAAATATATTCATATGTATTTTACTTTGTTGCTATTGGGAAGGGTATTGGGTGTTTAATTTTGTTCTCAGTTTGACTGTTGTTGGCATTTAGGAATACTACTGATTTGTGTACACTGATTTTGTAAACAGAGACTTTGTTGAAGTTATCAATTCTAGTAGTCTCTTGGCAAAATCTTTGGGCTTTTCTAGATATAAGATCATATCATCAGCAAAGAGTGATAGTTCAACCTCTTCTGCCCCCATTTGGATGTCCTTGATTTCCTTCTCTTGTCTGATTACTCTGGCTAGGACTTCTAGCACTATGTTGAATAGAAGTGGTGATAGAGGGCAACAAGAATATGTTGGAAAAACTCTTATAGACATTGGCATAGGCAAAGAATTTATGAAGAAGACCCCAAAGGCAATCACAGTAGCAACAAAAATAAATGAGACATGATCAAATTAAAAAGCTCCTTCACAGCCAAGGAAACTATCACAAGAGCAAACAGACACCCTAAAGAATGGGAGAAAATATTTGCATGTTACACATCTGATAAAGGGCTGATAACTAGAATCTATATAGAATTCAGGAAAATCAGCAAGAAGAAATCAAAAAACCCCATTAAAATGTGGGCAAAGGATATGAGCAGAAATTTTTCAAAAGAAAATAGACTAATGACCAACAAACATATGAACAAATGCTCAACATCTCTAATCATCATGAAAATGCAAATCGAAACCACAATGAAATATCACTTAACTGCAGTGTGAATGGCTTTTATCAGGAAATCCCAAAACAATAAATGTTGACATGGATGTGGAGAGATAGGAACACTCATACACTGCTGGTGGGACTGCAAACTAGTACAACTTCTGTGGAAAGTTATCTGGAGATACCTCAAAGAGCTACAAGTAGAACTACCATTTGAGCCAGCAATCCCATTACTGGGAAATTTACCCAAAGGAGAAAAAGACATTCTATAAAAAAGACACCTGTACTCAAATGTTTATAGAAGCACAATTCACAATTTCAAAGATGTGGAAACAACCCAAGCACCCATCAATACATGAGTGGGTTAAGAAAATATGATATATGTATACTGCAGAGTACTGCTCAGCCACAAAAAACAATGGTGATCTAGTACCTCTTATATTATCCTGGATAGAGCTGGAACCCATCTACTAAGTGAAGTATCCCAAGAATGAATAAAAAAAGCACCGCATGTACTCACCATCAAATTGGTATTAACTGATCAACACTTAAGTGCACATATAGTAGTAAAGTTCATCGAGTGTTGGAGAGATAGGGTGGGAGGAGGGGATGGGTATATACACACCTAATGACTGTGGTGCACACTGTCTGGGGGATGGACACGCTTGAAGCTCTGACTAGGGCAGGGCAAAGGCAATATATGTAACCTAAACATTTGTACCCCCATAATATGCTGAAGTAAAAAAACAGGTGAAAAGAAAATAAAATAGAATCAACTTGGTCTGCAGCATTTGGTGATCTTGGGAGTGACGATAAAGGAATAATTTGTAAATTGCATCTTCAGAAGAATTTTGTTTCACAAGAATCAAGAAAAACAAAATGTTTTTAAATTTCAAATTTGATTTTTTATTTCACAATTGTCCAAATTAAACATTCTACGAGATACTTTTTGAGGGTCCTCTTTGTGCCAAATGCAATGGGGATGTGACAGAGTAAACAAGACTCCCTTTCACTACCCCCTGCCCTGCGAAAATCCCCATTCTTAAGGAGTTTACTTTCTAGTGGGGGAATCAGGCAATAAATTAAAAACCAAGGAAATTATATAATGTGTTGGAAGTTATATCATGTATTAGAATTAAACAGAAGAGTGAGGTAGGGAGTGCCAGGAGGGAGTGAAGTGGGGTGCTCATGGCCATGAATGATCTCACTGAGGAAGACTTGAAGGCGGTGAGGGTTCGAGCTATAGTGATATCTGTAGCAAGAATATTCCAGGCAGAGGGAAGAACAAATGCAGAATCCTGAGGTGGGAGCATACTTGTCTAGTTCTTAGAACTTCTAAGATTGCCGTGGGACTAGAGCAAGGAAAATAAGGGGAAAGTATAAGGTATGAGGTCAGAGAACTAATGGGATCAGATCCTGTGGGATATTGTAGGTCATTGTAAAAATTTCAGCTTTTACTCTAAGGGACATGGGAGCCCATGGGAGCTTTTTGGAGCAATACAGACTAAGACTTGCTAGTCAGTTAATAAGATTGCTAGGATTTCTGTTTTGCTGAGTGTGCTTCCATTGCTTCTTTGCTCTGGTCTCTGCCATACATGACCTGCTTTGCCTTTGGATATAATGCAAAACTGATGAATAACAAAGCTTTGCAGGATAATTTCAGCCGAGTTATATGATAAAATCATCTGAGAGTGGTGAAACTAGTGATATTATAAATCAGAGATTTTTCATTAACATAAGTAGCCACTAATGCATTATACAAACATTTGTATATTTTTATATATTTGAGTTTATTTTTATTTAAAAGGATCTATTAGGTTGCCACTAATAAAGATGTATATTTTTGTGCTTATACTTTGCTTGTATTTTGTTGCATTCAGGATTAGGAAACGAGAAGATAATAGAAGAAATGAAAAACTTTAAAGTATATTTTTAAAATCAAAAACATTCATTTGAATTGTATTATATTTTAGATGTTTAATAATTGAACATTTTGTGACTATGTTCATTTTTGAAGGTATTTAACATAAGATGTTAATAGTGATAGATTCATCAGATTGATTTAGAGAACTTTTAGTCTTAACTGCTAGCAGAAATTTAAGAAAATACTGTTACATCTATGATATTCAAACTAAGGTTAAAAATTTAACATTCATTTAGAATTGAAGTTTTTCTTTTATTTTTAGAAATATTATTACCACAATTTTCTTAACTTCTTAGGAAGGATTTGCGAGGCCACATTAAATTTAACATAAGCTACTGGATATATTTTATAATCTGTAGAGTAATAAAATTTTAATATATTTTCCAACATGAAAAGCAAAGCCTCATTTCTATATAAAGTTTAATAAAAAGGATTCGTAGATTGTACAGAATGGAATCATTTCATTACCAAGTTTCTTTCATTTTTACTAGGAAAATTTTATATAGGTTTGAATAATGACTCATTTAATTAGAAAAAATTTTTCTTTGTAAAACTGTGTCTTTATTTATGAGCTATTATATGCACTAAAACATGTAACAAGGTATATGATACTAGTTTTAAATTAAAGCAAACATCTAGGGAAACTTAGAAAGTTTATGAGATTTATTTCCGTTGTTTAGTTTTACAGAATAAAGCTTTTCTTTCATCTTTTTCTACTGACATTAACCTCTCTCATTTTCAAAGTTAAGCTTTTCCACTCATTTGTATTTGGATACCGAAAATAGGTATAGAAGGTACAAATTAGTAGAGCATATCAGTAAGGTAAACTGATTTATATATGTGTGTGTGTATGCCTATATATAGATATATATATAGCCATTTTCTAGAAATACATCCTGTTGCACAAATATTGTTGGGTCCTACCATATGTTGTTTTAAATGCAAAGCACATTTTCCTGTCTGATATTTCCTAATCTTACTACAACAAAGTCAAATGCTTCCAATTTTTATAGACTTCAGAGAATGTTTTTCAGAAACACCCAGTAATTTATTTTTATGTTATTTTGCAGTATAGCAAGATTACCTCACCATTGTTAACAGATGTTTTTTTTTCTCCGCAGCAGTTTGCTGCTGTTTCATCAAACACAAAGATACACAGAAATGCAACACGAAATATATATTCTTTTCTCTCATAACATTTATCACAATCAATATAGTATTGGAGCAATATTAGTACTGCTGTGGTCCTTTGAGGCTGGAAGTGTTTGTAGTACAGCAGTGGTGCTATGAGCTGGTGCCAGGATAGATTCATGGAAACACTTAACGATAATACTGCTTCAGTAGAGTCAGTAATGGTATAAACAGGGCAGAGGAAATACCAGGATTGCAACAGATGCAATTGATTATATGCCTTGGGGAATATTCCACTCATTTATTTTAAGTCCAGTCCATGTAAATCAAAAGACTGTGCTGTTGTCAGTAAGACATATCACAGACATTGTAATACGCGATGACACTGCTCCTGCGTTACTGACATAGCAGATCATGCCTTTGGAGGTGAGAAGCCATCTGAAGCATAGCTCTTGCAATGTCAATTATAGAAAATAATCTTCCTTAAGCATCTGAATCACTATGAACTGTGATACAGTTAGTTCCAAAAATATAAAGTGATAGGACTGCTTTAGGTAAAGTTAACTTATGTATTTGAATTTGGTCTTAAATCTCTTTCTCACTAAGGAAATGTCATAATTTTCAATAACTTTCCTGCTTGTCATTCTATATGACAGCAATACATTTGGAGCAAGCAAAATAATTAACTATGGAAAATAACTCTTAAAATCAAGACTTCAAGTGACATGTTCTCCTAGAGAGATGCTTTCAAGCATAGGAGAATTTGCTGCGTGAAGGCCAAGTGTCTTTTTTTTTTTTTTTATTCTTTCCTAGGCAACTAAGTAAGCATATTCAGAGTTAAAAATTTCTCTTCCTCTATCAGAGTTAACAGATTTGTGCCAGACTAAGAAAGCTATGTAACATTTCTCTAATAAGATGCAGGGATAACACAGAGATTAGGAAAAACAATTTGCATTTTCTTTTATCTTTTTCTGATTGAAAGATCCAGCATACCCCAGATTTACCTTGAAAGTATGAGAATGGACAAGCAGTTCTGTGAAAGCTGGGGCATAAAGGGAATTGCTAAGCATTTCAATAGCTGAAGGAAGGGGAAGTCTTGTAATTAATGTTAATTTATGGTCTCACTCCTATGAAATTACACATTACATGCACATTAATTATGATTAGCATTCCTTCAATGAATAGCAAAAGAAATCATAATGATTTGTTACTTATTATACAATGCTGCCACAGAATCTTTTGTAAAGATTGGGCTTTCCTTGCCCAATGGATAATAAAGGGATGCTAAATTCTGGTATTATGACTCCTTTCTCTAGATAGTTCATAAAATAAGGAAGCAGTGAATGATTTAGCTTCTGTTATGATATTTTTTTTAAAAATCACAGTGTGGCAATGGAACTTATGACTTTGAAAAGAAACCTATCATTTTCCTTAAAGTGGAAAATAAAATGCAATTGTATTTTTATTATATCACTTATTTTTACATGTGTATATGTTGATCCAAAGATACAACATAAGCTCTCATTTGATCTCACAAAGACTTAGGACTTATAGAGATCAAAATTTGAAATTTTGCATTTGTATGACCAATACACTTATTTCTGATCATATGCCATGATATTTATATTAATATTATATTTATAAATATAAGTTATAAATCATTGTCTATAAATTTAGATGGGCATGAAATGTCATATATTCTTATGTACATACACGCACATAATAGGAGCTTGTATGAAATAAAATTTCAATAATTTGATCATTGACGATACCCCCCTTCTTGGTGTTGTGCAAAAATCTGGCAAACTGAATGTGGCCCTTTAGCCCTCAGTATATCAGTGCAGCTGCCGATATATTCCTCGATGGAGCTTGGGTTAATCATCTCTATGGCTTTTATCACAAATGTGGGCACGGGAATCCTTTTCAGTGGATGTAATTTCATGTGGTAGGTCCAACTTCTCCAAATGCAGCCCACAGCTGGAATCCTGCCACATCATAGGGTGTTGCCAGGGACAGAAAATGGGTTCCCACTCTTCTCAGGATCGAATATCCTCCATTACCATCAGTTGTGAGGAATCTCAGTTTTTTCCCTCTTATTTTTGCTTGCTTCTAGTCCTGTCAAAAGTATTCTCTTCTCTCCTCTTTACCCTATCATAATCCTCTGATTCTTGAAATCCAGTTTTCGAAACACAAAAGTTGAGAAAGGAATCTGCAGGGACTTAATGCTTTGAGCCCTGCAACCACAAGTCTTCCCTGAGATAAAGGGGGAAAAAGGACCCTGGATACCCTTGGGAACATGGAGATGGAAAAATACAGTGAGAACAAAACACAAATTAATAGCTCAATAAATTATTCTGCCTCATATTGCCTGAAAATCCCCCCTGGAATTTTTAATGTATTAGTACCCGTAGTTAATTTTGGAATTATACATTCAAAAGCAGAAATGGAACACACACAAAGAGGAAAATGTGCATTGGTTCAGTCATTTTCAATCCAGAGATTCTGTGACTGATTCATAGAGAAACCTCAGCAGGCAAGTGAACCACAAAGGAGGTGTAGTTTGTGCTGTTTCTAGTACGTGCATATTTCCAAATAAGGTCTACCTTTCAGCAATCTTGATATTATCAGGGAGTTTGTGGCTTTTAGAATTTTGAACCACATAGTATGAAATCTGGTAAATAGTAGTCCACCATCCAATTTCCATCACAGTCAGACATCTGTTAAAAAAATTCTTCCTTTGAGACAAATTTGGTTTTACAGAACATTTAAGACATAGTTGTTAGTTTGGTCTGACTTTACTTAGAGTGCCATTCACCACTGTGGCATAATGTTCACAACATATTTTCACTATTTAATATTAAAAATATGCAAGGCCCAAGATTGTGACTGGATGTAGGGAGTGAGAATAAATGACTCCCTTAGGATTCTGTTGGTTCAGTAGAGTTGTGTTAGCAGTGATGATAACAGCTAACACTTACATGGTGCTTGATTTGTGTCAGGGTGCTTGTAAGGGCTTTGTATCAAA
The DNA here is from genome assembly GCA_963575035.1 of Avahi laniger. Taxonomy (NCBI): domain Eukaryota; kingdom Metazoa; phylum Chordata; class Mammalia; order Primates; family Indriidae; genus Avahi; species Avahi laniger. Next base: position 15,513 of record CAUYSK010022279.1, on the reverse strand, counting down.
TACTCTAGTCCTTGTAACAACTCAGTGGGGTAACTGTTGTTATTATTCCCACTCTAAAAGTAGGAGAGGCAGATAGTTTAAGTGATTTGATCAAGCTCACTTAGCTGATAAAAAGCCAATTGCAATTTGAGCCTAATAGTTTGACTCATTGAATCCCTCCTCTTAACCATTCTACTATACCATAATTTCTTAGGATAGAAGGAGGATGCCACCACCTTTATTCCTACCCTTCTCCATGCCAACTTTTTAAATATGTTTACATAAAATTCTGTTTCAAAAACAAAAATAAATTTGAAAGTTCATGTCTATTGAAGAAAAAGGTAGATACAATATTTAAAAATAGTAATGATTACCATTTGATGCATATATGTAATCTATACATATACTAATTAGGATCCTAATAAGAATAATGTTAAGGTTTACTTTTTCACTTAACTTTATATAATGAGAATTTCCCACTTGAGTAGTTCTTAAAATATGAGCTGATATTATAAAGTGTATTTATATGAAGTTTTAGATTGTTTCCACCTTTTCACATTTCTGTGTAAAGATAACCAAAAAAAAGTTCTTATATACAAATGTGCCCACACATTTCTGATTATTTTCTTAAAACATGTTTTTCAAAGTAAATCTATTGAGTAAATCATACAAACACATATAAGGTCTTGAAACACTTTGCCAGATTGTTTTCCCAAAGTAGTCTTTCTTTATACTCCCCAAAATAGCACACAGGTGCCCTTTGCAATATATCCTCAACAATGCATATTTCATCTGCATTTCTTTGTTACCAGACAGGGTAAAAGGTTTTTTATATCTTATTAGGTTGTTTTAATTTCTTCTGTGAATGTCTGTTTTCCTTGGCACAGGAGGGGAGCATATTTTTCTTAGTGTTTTCCAAGTATGATTTCCACAGTATGAATAAGCAACCTTTGGCTTTCCCATATGTTGCAAATATTTTTTTCTACTTTGTTGTTTGTCTTTATTATGCTTAACATGACTTTTAGATATAAGTTTAAAAATACTTTAAACACACAAAAATTTGCCTTTGTGGTTTCTTCCTTTATTTTCATGTTGAAAATAGCTACCTACCCTCACTTCGATATTGGAGAAACAATCAATTTAAAGTCTTCTCTAAATCTGTTTGGTTTCATCTTTTAATTTTTCACAATTTATTTGATCTGGAACTTATTTGGCAAATATCGATATTGAATTAACTTGTGTACAGTGACATCTGAACAATATTGAATTTTTAAATCAGTTTATTCATGCTTTCTTTTGTTTCTTACTAAGTTTTATAATTTTCCTTATATGAACTCAATAATTTCTTTTCAAGTTTATTTCAGCATATTATATAAATTGGATGCTGTTTTTCCAAATTTTTTTCTAGAATACAAGCAAGATATGAAATGTATATGTCAGTTTATTGAAATTCCTAATAATTTTAATACTTTTTCACTCTTACAAGTTATATAAAAGCTGTATGTTATTCAAAAAGGTGGTCATGACTACTTAAAAAAATTTTATATTTTTTTGTTTTTAATTGTAATATGTCATTGTTTTGTTTTAGAGTATAGGTAGAACTTTTCTTCTTCCTTACAACTTTTGTCTACTCTTATGCAGAGTATTAGCTACTGTTGAGATAATTTACTTACCTAATTTGTGCCAAGTACTCTTGGAGATTCTAGAGGAAGAGGTAGAGAATAAACAAGATTTATTTATCACTTAGTTGTGAATTTATTAAGTTACTCAATGATACATGTTAAAGATAAAAAAAAGTATACAAGAAAGGGAGTGAAGTGTTTGGATGGGTTAAAATCAGATAACATAGCCAGGGGAGAACTCACTGAGAAAATAATTTTGAGTACAAACCTTAAAGATGTGAAGGAGTGAGTCATGCTAATATCTGGGCAAAGAGCGTTCCTGGAAGAAGAAATGGCAAGTGCAGAGCCCCTGAGGTAGGAGTTTTTCTGGCATAAAGAATGTTAAAGAATAACATGAAGTCTGGTGTGACTGACACAGAAAATTGAAGATGAGATCTGAAAGCTAATTAGGGACCAGACCACACGGACTTATAGGTCACAATAAAGCCTTTAGCTTTTATTCTGAGTAAGGTGGGAATTTGGTAAGAAATGGTTCTTGGCTTATCAAGAATTGTTTTTTAATTAGAAAGGGGTATTGAATCAACTTGAAAATGAGAGATTTTATCATGAGAATTTGCACAAAAGACTCACAGATTTCTCAATATCTGTCCTAGAGTAAGTAAAAACAAACAGTAAAAGTGAACTTGAAGCAGGTTAGTGTAAGTGAAAGACCTTTCACCCCAACAAAGCACAACACACTTTGGGGAAACAACAGAACATCCTCCTTACATTTTATTATTAAAGTTATTTGAATATGTTATCATATAGCACTAGCATTGCCATAAGAATATATACAATCTGTGTAAGAAACTTAAATTTGACTTTTAACACAGAATTAAATTTCATTAATCAAATCATGAACATTATTCTTTACATTTCCAGTCATGTTATTTTAGCACATTTCCTCAATGGTTATGTTAGCCTCACAGCAAATCTGCCTTTGCTTGAGGGTAAATCTGAGGTACTTTTAAATATTAAAGCATGAGCAGGGAATCTAGTCGTTAACAGTCAAAAACGTGCATGGTAAATCAGGAATAGACTACCTCATTATTTTGGAAATCTGCCCTTGTATTGTCATATTGCAGATCCAAGAGAGAGCAAATAACAAGGTTTTCTAATTTGAAAACATGGAATTTTTCTAAATTTTCTGCCTCTTGGAGATGTTAGAAGAGGAGTGGTAATAATGAAGGGTGTGTGTGTGTATGTGTGTGTGTGTGTGTGTGTGCAAAGTCATTTGAGCATTAAACAATCTGCATTTATTTTATGCCCATATAATCCATGAGCTACACTGCAACAAACTTGACAAAGAAATATTTCAGGATTAGTCAGAAAAATGAGAATTAGTAGACTCATTTCTAGAATATCCCATTAGTGATTTTTTTGGACAACATTTTAGGTAGTGGTATCCAAATCAGTCTGATCAATGCTTTGCAGAGGTGATTGTTCCTTTCTGAAGGTCTGCCCGTGACCTGGATTTTATTTTAAGGTTTTTATAATTTCAGCCATTCTGAATGAGTTATTTACTTTGTAGAAACAAATGAAGAGAGGTCTCTCTTTATTAGCCTTTAGGAGATATAGAATGTGATAAGGGCTACCTGCATTATTTGTTCTCTCATGTTGGAGGGCTTTTGCTGAAAGTTAGTCTAAGCTGAAAGTGACAAGAAAACTTTATTTCTTGGTCTCTTATCTAATACCAGATAAGAAATGTCTTTAGTTATGCAGGTATACAGCAGTTTCTTGCATTTTACCCCAAAAGGAAAGAAATCTGATATAAAAAACCTTCTCCTGTAATCAGCCTAAAAGTATAAAAAAACCACAAGGTATTTTTTCAATTGCAAAAATAGTAAGAAGAAGAAAATTAAATGATCAGAAACAAGAGCATTTAGTGAAATTATATTCATTAATATATTAAAAAAATTTCAAATTTTGATTGTGCTTGTTCTTGTAAATTCAAGGTGACCAGCACCATATATGAAAGCCAAGATTTTGCATTCACAGGACACGTTCACTGAGCTGTGCTTTAATGTTAATGAAGGTTGGCATCTTGTGAAACTCTATTGCTCTACTTGCTTTTTGAATAGCTTGACGTTATTTTTCACATGACCCCTTTGGGTTATAGACTTTAAAGTACTGTGTAAGACATTTTCTTTACAATTCTGTCTTAGCAACAAAAAAGATTTTCTGAGATATACAATTATATAATTGGTCATATTTTTCCCTTTTTACTTTATCAGAGAGCTTAAATGTGATAGAAGTAAAAATGAAGCCTAGTTTTCTGATATATATATTCTATTATGGCTTCTGTAATTAGAATTCTTTCCAAGTCTTGACTTTCTCTTCTAATAATATTTTCGTTTTGATTCTTTAATTGTATTTTTTTTCTTTTTTTTTTTTTTTTGAGAGAGAGTCTCCTCTCTTGCCCGGGCTAGAGTGCTGTGGCGTCAGCCTAGCTCACAGCAACCTCAAACTCCTGGGCTCAAGCAATCCTTCTGCCTCAGCCTCCCGAGTAGCTGGGACTACAGGCATGCGCCAGCATGCCCGGCTAATTTTTTCTATTTTTAGTTGTTTGGCCAATTTCTTTCTATTTTTAGTAGAGACGAGGTCTCATTCTTGCTCAGGCTGGTCTCAAACTCCTGAGCTGAAACGATCCGCCTGCCTCGGCCTCCCAGAGTGCTAGGATTACAGGCGTGAGCCACCACGCACAGCCTTTTAATTATATTTTTATTTTCTTGTGTGTTATTAGCTGTTGTCTCAAATTTGTATGTATATGTGTTTGAGTAAAAGTTGTGTATAAAATAGATGGATAATAAATGTTGCATGCCCAAGTTTTCTAACTTCTTTAGAAATTTTTCAAAGTTGTTCTTACTCAGCCAATAAGACCATCCACAGAAAATTAAACTCACTGGAGGCAATAACAATCAGTCAGAATTACCAAAGAATTAAATTAGAGGACTACGCCAAGTCAAGGCTGAAGTGTATCAATATTTCAAAATTAGCTCACAAAGAAATTATGACTTGGTATAACCAGTCATTTAAAATATTTTCTCAAAATTTTATTTTGTAGTAAGTTAGTGCATGATAAGGCAAATAATATTTTCTCATAGGTTGACACTTGGAAGTGCACAATAACCTCTCATATATCCTTTGAATTTTTGACAACAAAGGAATATCTTAGAGAATGCATTTCCATCTTTGATTTTACAATATTACTTTAAGACTCAAATCTGTATATATTTTAATAATTTCCAAAAAGTAGTCACTCTGCTTTTTGTTTTAAATGAAACACCATTTCCTACAAAATCTTTGAAAAATAACTAATTGAATATTGTGTCCAATTTGAAATCATTCATTTCAGGAAACTGGAACAAATTCTAGAGACCATTTACCTGATTGAAGGAGTGGGACAATTGAAAAGGGTTGGCATTATTTATTCTGGAATGATAAATTTGAAGGAGTTAATAACTGTCTTTAAATTAAAAAAAAAAGCTATTTATAAGGTGACATTCTCCTGTTCATCTGTTCTTTATCTTCCCAGGTGTGGATTGAAGAAAGAAATGGGCTATATTTGTTGTTAAGGAAGAGTTCACACATAAGGAAATTATTTTTGACAAGGAGATAGATCAAATATTGACATAGGTTACCAAAGGTTGTTAGGTTTTTGTGAATTCTTAATCTCTAGGGAATCACTAAATTTAAATAGACAGCTATATGACTGAATAATTTAGACAGTGATGCTTGGTGTCGAATTCCTAAATGATATAAAAATTGTGTTTTTTTAAAAAAATTATGATTCATTGACTTTATTGAAACACACATAGCATGTCCAAAGAGGTATTGCTACTTCTTCCTAAATTAAGTACAGAGACAGATATTAAGTTTCTAAAAAATTTGTTTATTACAAACAGTGATCTAATTTTTTAAACTGTGTTTTCTTCCAGTGGGCTCCTATACCCTGTTGGTTACATGTCTATTGAAGCATTTAATATGTTGCATTTGGGGTTATGCATTTCTTTCTTCCACTAGATAGTAATTTTTTTGACAGCTGAGACCATGGTGAAAACTATTTGTATTCCCAGAACCTAGCAGAATGCTCCATATGATACTGCAATTAAGAAGTGATAGATAAATGGAGAAAGGAACAAAGCAAAGAGAAAAGAAGGAAGAAATTCCCTTTTTGGCTCATGTCTTAAAAAGCTAGCCCTGTAATTTTGCCTTATAGCCATATGGCGGCAGAAGCATGCCACTGCCAAGAAATTCATTCATTCTCTCATTCTTTCAGGCAGTATGCACTATTAGGAGCTTTTCTATTTCCTTTCCCCCCAGGGCTATAACTTTTCTGGAGTCCTAGTAACTAGAGAAGATAGTGAAAAATTTGAAAAGCATCTAACACAACAAATATTTGTTGATTGAATGACTGAAATCATCGGAAGGTGAAATATTTTGGTGCTAAAAATGGATCATTCTATGAAAATTTTTCTCTCAAATTTTCTCTTTTCAGGTGCCAAATATACTATTTCTCTTGAGAGTCCTAATTTCAAGTTAATCTAATGAAAGTATTCCAATTTAGCTGAAAATAACCCTTCCCTTTCAGTGTTTCTCTGATCTAAAATTTATGTAAATTTTCTACTGGTGGTGAGGCAAAAATACTTCCATTATTATAAAAATGGTTATCATTCATTGTGGCCCCAGGAGATAGCTATCACTTCATCTTTTTGCTTTTACATGTGATTGAATAGGTAAATTTACTTTTTAAAGATGAAGAAACTGAATATCAAACATTTAAAAAAATTGCTCAATGTTACATGTGAAGTCATGGAAAGAACTAGGAATTTGCACTTAATTTGGAGTTTTTATATCTCTGGGTCCACCCATCAGAATGTATTATCACGTAGAATTTTTTAAAATTCATATTTCCTTAAGTCACAATTTCAGTTATGTTTGACCCAGTTAAGAACATATTGATTGGAGTTCATGTCACAATATATTATAATTGTTTATTTATTTGTCTGGTTAGTCAAAAAGATTGAGTTCTATGAGGGCAAAGATTGAGTCTTCTATTTTTGTATTTCCAGCATCTGGTAAAGTATATGATAAGTAGAAAATAATAAGTATTTGTCAAATAACTGAATAAATAAGGGTTCCTTTACCAAATATTCAAGCTTCTTTTTTCCTTAATCCTTCCCTTTACCCAAAGGCTCAGAAATATTTTTCTTAAAGTCAGAATATTCCTGCAGCAGACACTATTGTCACAAATATTCCTTTCTTCTTTGAATTTAGGTTTCGTTTTGGTGTTAGGATGCTTTGTGTTTCAGGGGTATATGAACTAGAAAGGGAACAGTTCAGGTAATTCTGTCCCCTTGTCAGTGTTTGGGTTAGGAATATGTATTAATACATGATACAATGCAAAATGAGATAAAGTCTGTTGGGAGTCTGCTGGAAGAGTTTTTCTTGCCTTTAAAAAGCAAAAGAAAGGAAAAGATTCATGTTCTTCTGCTGTTGCATGTTCCAGTGTAAGTATATGGTGGTGGGAGCTGTGTTAGCTATTTTTGGAATAAAATCCAAAATAATGATAATGGTAGAACAGAAAGATGGAAGAACTTGACTACATTGTATGTTTCTGAATTAACAGTCTTTAAAATGTCCTCACTCTTCTACTGGAATAAATCATATAATAAGAACAATTGTCATATGTGCCATTTGTTTACTTTAGTTGATTGTAAATTTTCCTGTATGATCAAATGTGGGTATCAAGCCTTAGGAGACGATTCCCTTCCCTAACTGGCAAACAGCCAGGGACTTCTATAGCTATTAGGAAAGATCCAAAAGCCACTCACTTCTACCAGATTCAGCTGTTGTATACAGGTCCAGAACATACTGTAAACAACTACTTATAGGCCAATATAGTGACACAAAATCTGTGGTCAGCTGGTAAAAATTTAACAACTGGCTTTCTAAAAACAAAACAAAAAAATACAAATTTATGCATACATGGCTTTTAGTTTTTGATTATATAAAGGATAGATAGCACACAATTTACAACTAATAAAGCATACAATACTCTTTATTGCAACTCCCGTATAGTCAATGCTTTGTTTGGTTTTTACCAAATTCATATATCTGTAGAAAAACTATGCTTGCAACTGATGAATAATTCTACTTCCAACATGACTGTTGGTTGATATTTTCACTTGTGCTAATAATAAGATAAAATGAACCTACAATGACATATATTAGAACTTCAATCAATTGCCAATGACATGAGCAACTTCTTTGCTGAATTGGATAACAGTTTTCAAATAATGTAAAAATATTTTCTCAATTTTTTGTGCTATTCACATTGTAACAGATATAGCCATAGAATACTTGGTTTACTTTGCTCTATTAACATTTTCTCCATCACTTCATAAGTCTAGACAATTAATAAAACAATCAAGCCCTGACTTGTAGTGTTTGCCAATTATTATAGTGTAAATATTCTTGCAATGATTAAATTCAAGCTACTGACATAATGTCACAGAACATAAATTGAAAAGAGGTGTGCAATGGCACACTGTAATGTTTTCCCCATATAGAAGCAAGAGAACTAATAATCTCAAATGTAAACATAATGGTAAGCTATACTAAAATAATTAGGAAGTGATGAGATTTGAGCATTCCAACTTCACATATATACAATCTGTTGAATTATAAATTTATGTAATTTAATTTTTAATAATAGCTGTGTTTAATAGCCAGCTTGTAAAATTCCATAAAATGTAATAATCAGTTTCATGAGCTGATATGCATCAGCTCAAGCACAATGCTGCACCAAATACCTTATTGCAGAAATAAGTGATTCATTTTCCTGGTTCAGTTCAACTATATTTGAGTAACAAATTGTCTACAACCTTTTGTTGCTATAAGACATATTTTTTTCAGAAAACAATTTTATTGACATTGTTTTATCCTCCTTCACTGAGAGTTAATGCCAGAAGAGACCAGATATAGTATTCGGGGAACCCAATTTAACTATTTGAAGCTGCTCATGAGAGTCATAGCTCCAAATTTACCTAATTGACTTAAATATTATGATTTCTATTGTAAGTAACAGTTGAAATCCTCTTCAAGGAAGATATGCTAATGAAACCTCAGAATTGGGAATTTATTATTTTGAGTGTTAAGATTTGGAAAATTATTTTCGTGTGATATTGAAATAAACATAAATATTACTTAAGTTATATGTTATTAAAGCCTGAAAGTTCATATAATTTCACACTTTTTAACAGATTAAGGCCTTTTTGTTAAATCTTATGAATACATGAGGATAATTTTCTTTCTATTCAACCCAGATACATTTAACAATTCAAGATTAATATAGCCTTGACTTTTCAGGTTTATTTAAATCAGTCAGGGAACAAAATTAAATGGTTGCAAAGTAGTATCAACAATTTGACAAAATTGTCTTATAATTTGTCTTCTTCACATTTGTACCATATCATTTGTATTGTTTTACAATAAAGTAATGTAAAGAAAAGAAACAGCAGAAATTATCTTTCTTTCCTTAAAATTTTTATTAAATTAAAGGTGATTTATTTTTTAACCCAAGCAAACAGCTGGTATAGAAGAAAAGATAACATAAATTTGGCATTAGATAAAACAATATCTAATTTCACTCCAAGCTTTTGAGAAACACACTGGGCAGTTTTCTAGGCACAATCTAGATCAGGTAAAATCAGAAACTCTGCATGATCAAGGCATCAATAGTTTTAAAATCTCCCTAGCGATTTCAAGTTAGAGTACTCGACTACAAAAATAGGCTAGTCTGGGCTATCTTTCATTGTACCACTTTACTTCTTGGTTTATCTATACTTCCATAGTTGGACAACTCTGCTTTTCCTGAGTTGGAGATCATTCATAATTCTTGAGGTGACTATATCTCTCTTCTGATTTATTGTGAGTTGACTTATAGGCCTACCCTGAGAAGGAAACCTTGTTTTCATTGGGTATAATTGCTGGGTGGGGAGAAGAAGATGTATTTACGTCACTAGCTTTAGAAAAATGCAGAAAGATTATATTATAGTAAAATTTCAACAACACAGGCATTATTTTTAAGTAGGTACAGTAATTATTATATTGTATTCAGAACATAATAAGATCTTATGAAATTTTAATTTTTTTTTTTACCTCCTAGCAGAAGACTTGACCAAACAGATTTTAGAAAAAAGAAATGTGCCTGGTATTCGGGTATTTGTCTTAATAGAACCTTCCACACTGCTATAAAATGCGCTTGACATTTGCAATTTCACAGGGAAATATAATTTTCTAGAACCTTTAAAAATTGACTGGTTTGCACAAATAGGACAGAAAATTTGGGTAAATTATCTGTGATCTCCTTACCTGGCCATTCTAAAGAACACAAATCAGTGAAAACAGCTCTGCCATGTAGGAGGTGGCTGTGAAAACATTATCTCTCATCATAGAAGGAAAACTATGATCCATTTTCTCACTAATGAGTGAGTGTATATTCTTTGTTCTGAATCTTTCAGAGTGTAATTTTCTTTTATTTTTTTAGAAATGTCTAATAGAAATTTTTATTAATAAGTTAGGGAATTAGGTAGAAAGGGTATAATATTGAATTGTTTGAAAATTCTTTGAAGTTTATAGAAAATCTCACACACAGTTTGTGCAGTTCAAAAGCTATTAATATTTAAACATCCATTTAATTTCCAAACATTTCTACACAGGGGATATTTTAATTTTTCGATTTAATAAACTTTACAGCTTATATTCGAACAAAGTTGACTTTGAGGCACTTTATGCTACATCTTCAGAAGTATCTTTTTATATGTTATGACTTTGTTGTTTAATTATTATAAAGCAATCTTAATACAATTAAATTGTCTTTTGTTTTCTGAAATTGTTTATCTGCTACTTTCATAGCAGTTCATTTTAGTTCAATTGTCATATGGAAAATATTTAGTTATAATATATGCTTTTTATGATTGCCACTGTTAAGGGAGATATATTTTATCCCTTAACTGGAGATGGTTCAGTGTGCCCTTTCATGCCTTTTAAAATTCTTAATTTGAATTATTCAAATATGTAGGGAATATGAGCCATTTAGGGTGATTTTAATGCTACAAATTAGCAACTCATCCTAGATTAAATACTATTTCATTTAACTGAAAAATTCAGAACTATGCTAGCTTCAAACAAAGTTTGATCTAGTGTCCAGTTATATTATTATGGTCAGGGTATCTATTTGTCACTCTACCTTTCTTGGATTCAAATTCATTTTAAGATTGGCTCTTTTGTGGTTTCAAGATGCCCATCAGCTAGCTACTCCTGGAGTTACATGATTACTTAAGCATATTCATCAGCATTACATGCAATGTCATAAGATTCACTATAAATATCCAATTTAGGTCACATGTCTTAATTAAGTCAATCACTATGTATCTAATAATGAAATACACTCATTAACTTTGCCTGCATCATGAGCTATATCTCTAGTCCCAATGACGGAATCAATGTTCTTGGAACTTTATGATTCCCTGTATTACTGATCTATTGCTGCATAATAAAATACCTCAAAACTTAGTGTCTTGAAACAACAACATTTATTATTTCGCAGTTTCTGTGGGTTAGAATATGGGTGTGTCTTAGCTGAGTCCTCTGTCTCAGGGCCTCTTATAAGCTGCAATCAAGGTGCCAGGGCTATAGTCATCTCAAAGCTTACCTGGGAAAATATCTGCTTTCAAGCTCACGTCCACGGTTGTTGGCAGAAGTCAGTTTCTTGTGGATTATTGGAGTTAAAAACTCAGATTCTTTCTACCTATTGGCTGAAGGCCCCTCTCAATTCTTCACCACACAGGTCTCTGCAATACAGAAGCTCGTTTCATCAAAGCTGCAAGTAAAGAAGGCAATAGAGCAAGAATCCTAGCAAAAAAGAATTTATAGTTTTTATAATCTAATCACAGAAGTAACATTGCATCACTTTTGCTGTTTTCTGTTTATCAGAAACAAGTCAATAGGTTCAGTCCACATGCAAAAGGAGAGGATTATACAAGGGCATGAATACCAAGAGGCAGGGATCACTGGGAGCCACATTGGAAGCTGTCTACCAATACTCCCTACATTCACTTTGACTGACTACATTGTAGCCATGTTACATATGATTGACAAATAATTTTGAAGGTATGTACTCATAAACTCAGTTATGGTTTAGTTAAAATGTCAGCTATATGATGCCTTTTAAGTTAAAACATTCCTTTGTATCAGGCAATACATTAATTGACTAGAGATCAATTACAACAGCTGGAAAAGCAGTAATCAAATTCCTAAAAGCAGTAGGCCTGAAAAATGTATTTTATTTAACTCAGTTGTGTCGTAAGTTTTAAATTGCTAATTGTAGGTACCTAAAGGCCTTTAAGCTTATCCCAGGTAAATATCTTGAAAATTGGACATGTTTCTTTTAATCATTTTAAGGCATCCAAATTATAGCAAAATGAAGGATTGATCTATGAGAGAAAGTAGCCTTGACATCTAACAGTAATCTGTCAACTCTGGTAGCAGAGATAAGAAAATTTTTTTTCTTATTTATCAATAGTTGAACGTTAAAGGCTGCATCTTCATTAGAGAAGTGAAGTAGGATATTTGAATCCTCAAAACTTCCCAGCACGGATCAAAGGTATGTATTTTAATGATTTTATACATACATAAAAATATATAACCATGTGCAAACATTAGTTACCTTATTCCCTGTGTTCTCTGACTTCTGTTGGGACTGATTTTCAGTGAGGACATACAGGTATACAAACTGTTCAGATTAAAATAAATAGTATCATGGAAGAGTTCAGAACACTCTGTTGGAAGCTTAGAAATAGCTTCTTAGAAACATTATGGTTGAGTGAATGAAGTAGTTGATCTGAAAGTTGTCATCTCCAATCCTAGCTTTAACTCTGACTTCCTGTGTGACTTTGATAACCAGATAGCCTCTATGCATGTACACTTTCTCATTTATAAAAGGAAGAAGCTGAAGCATGAACCCCTCTCACCATGGCTTATGGAATCTTCTGATTCAAATATAAAAATGCTCCAAATGAGTTATTATCCCATTCCCTTCAACGTGGCACTGAGATTTACAATAACCATTTTTTCCAGTATAAGTTCTATCAGGATGTGATGCATTTAAATCGAATTTTTATATAGATGAACATCTTCAACACCTTAATTGCTGCTTGCTTTCAGTAATATTTACTAAACATTGATTATGCATAAGGCAGTGTTTTTCCAGTTCCTTATATTGGCTAACAGATTCTTGTGATGAAGAAAAAAAAGTGTCTAAGCCATGAAGGCAATTCAGAGCAGGGGGTCTTAGTTTTATGAGAGGGTTGAAAATAAGGAGCCATCGGAGGGACAGTTTTTAACAGCTAGTATGATGAAGGAAGGCTTTCAAATGGAAACCACATTTGATATATGACTTGGAGGATAGGTAGGATTTTAAATTGTGGAGATGATGGATCAGAACTTTTATTTCAGAGGGAAAAAATAGGATCAAATGTGGATGGCAGAAATGTACAAGCAAATGTTCACAGCCAAATAGCTTAGTGTGACTTGACTTGCATATAAGGTGCATACAGTAAAGTAATAAAATTTAAAGTTACTCAAGGAGCCTTGGATTCAGACTCTGGAGAGCCTTAAAAGCCACTTGAAGGAGTTTTCACATTATTTTGTGAGATAAGCATAGTTATTAGGGGTTCTGAGTGACACGGTTGAAAGAGGAAAGGCAGATTTAAGACGCTGATGTAACAGTCCAGAAGTGGTTTACCACATTAATTATGGTTTTTCTTAAAAGCAACTACTTACTAAATAATTGACCAGCCCTGAAAATAGCTTCCAACTTTAAGTAACTGATATCACTTGAAATTATTTTCTCATTTCTGTCTAATAGGTCATTTCTAGCTTTTAAATTAGATTTTTTTCCTTCTGGAAAAATCTCAATTTTTTTAAAGAAAAGATAATTCTTTGGTTTTTTTTCTATGTGTTCCTTGCTCCTGATACAGGAATTTTTTTTCAAATAAGAATACCTGTTCTTGTAGGCCAAAGTAAATTTTCTTTCTTTCTTTGTTTTTAAAAATTCAACAGGCAGTGAATTTATAATCCTATATTTGTGACATCTTGTCTGTTTCCATGGGAATGGATGTAATAGAGCATATTTAGCACTATGGACTTGATCCAGCTAAAAATATTTGTAAGAGCCTGAAATGTGAGGCAGTATAAGGCCATGGGTGTTGTTGGCTCTGCCTTGGTGTTGATGTCTTCGTTGAAAATGTCAGCTTTCTGTGAAAGTCATAAAGGAATTAAAATGGCACAGAAGGTGACAACCATGCAGAGGTGGCTTCTCTGCCACCTGATCTAGGCTGGATGGGATGGTTTGTTCCTAAAGATGCCTAGCAGGGTTTGTGTATTACAAACTGTAACCAAGTTTGAAGATGCTTCAAGATCCCTATTTCAAAAGTGTAATTTTTAACTACAGTAGAAATAGAAACTAGGAATACTTACATGGAGAAGATATGACATTCTCCTTCCAAAACACTTTGCCTTTAAATTCTTTTAAAAGCAAATGTAAAAGCTACAGAGAAACGGGTACTCTGTAGATCAGTGGTTCCCAACCTTTTTGTCACCAGGGACTGCTACATGGAAGACAATTTCTCCACGGATAAGGTGGGAGGGTGAGACAGAGGTGGAGCTCAGGCAGTGGTGCAAGGGATGGGGAGCAGCTGTAAATAGAGATGAAGCTTTGAAGCTTTCCTTGGCTTGCTTGCCCTGCTGCTCACCTGCTGTGCAGCCCAATTCCTCAGTTTCATGAAAGACAGTTTTTCTGGGGGGGGGGGAGGTGTTGGGGGGTGGTCCAGAGCTCAGGTGGTGATGCGTGGCCGGTTCCTAACAGGCCACAGCCCGGTGGTTGGGACCGCTGCAAAAATAACATTCTTTAACATAAACAGTTTGGGTGCTCTAAACTATAGCATATTTACATGGTCTACCAAATATTGGATAAGAGTATGAATTTCAGTACTTTTTTTTTTAAGTGATGGATTTATTGAGTTCGTATACAAGATTCAAACGGTAATCTAAGAGCATTTTATCTTTTTAAAGTTAATTTTTTTTTAATTTCAGGGTATTGTGAGGGTACAAACATTATGATTACACTTTATGTCTTTGCCTCACCCAAGTCAGGGTTAGAGGCATGCCCTTCCCCCCACTATGCTCCCCGTGCCCTTTAGTTGCAGGTTAACCTCTCATCCTCCTAATTCCTGGAGAGTATTACTGCCATATGAACATCCTAGTGCTCATCAGTTAGTACCAATTTGATGGCAAGTACAAGTGGAGCCCATTCATTGGATCTTGTGGTACCTCACTTTGGATAATGGGGTTAAGTTTAATCCAGGATAGTATAAGAGGTCCTAGATCACTGTCATTTCTTATGATTGAGTAATATTCCATTGTATACATATACCAAATTTTAATAATCCACTCATGAATTGGCGGACACTTGGGTTGTTTCCACGTCCTTGCAATAGTGAATTGTGCTGCCATAAACATTCGGCTGCAGATATCTTTATTATAGAATGTCTTTTGCTCTTTTGGGTAGATGCCGAATAGTGCTATTGTTGAATTGAATGGTATTTCTATTTTTAGCTCTTTGAGGTATCTCCAAATTCTTTTCCACAGAGGTTACACTAATTTGCAGTCCCATCAGCAGTGTAGGAGTGTTCCTATCTCTTCACATCCTCTCCAGCATTTGAGATTTCAACACTTTTTATATTTTGTTGAAGTAATTATCCTTAAAATCTTAAGGAGTTGTAAATTATAGATTTTTTAAAAAAGGATA
>CAUYSK010022277.1:0-150445 GCA_963575035.1 Avahi laniger | reverse complement strand
CAGCTAAAAATGCATAGAAAAAATTAGCCGGACATGGTGGCACATGCCTGTAGTCCCAGCTACTTGGGAGGCTGAGGCAGTAGGATCACTTGAGCCCAGGAGTTTGAGGTTGCTGTGAGCTAGGCTGATGCCACGGCACTCACTCTAGCCAGGGCAACAGAGTGAGACTCTGTCTTAAAAAAAAGAAGAGTATGCAAAAGTCTTTCTTTTGTATAAACTAGTAACAACAGAAAATAGTTTTAGAAGATACCATCCATGATAGCTGCATAAATTAGTATGTCTTTGAATCTAGTAAAATGTGTAAGATCTTTATAGAGAAATTTTTAAAAAATATTGAAAAAGAAGTGTAGACCCAAATAAATGGAGAAGGATATCACATTCATAAATTAGGAAACACAAAGTTGTAAAGATGTCATTACTTCCCCAAATTAGTATATTTGGTGTTATTCCAGTTTAAATCCGAGCAAGATTTTTCTGGGAACTTGACAATTACAACCTAAAATTCATATGGAAGATTAAAGGGCCAAGAATAGGTAAGACAATTTTGAATAATAACAATAAAATGGTAGACAATTGTAGTAGATGGCAAGTGTTAAAACAGCTTGATATTGAGGTAGGGAGAGACAGATAGAGCGATGACACAGAAGAAAAAGCCCAGAAACAAGCCTATCAGTATATGGGAACTTGCTGTGTATGAGAGATGGCATTACAAATCCGTGGGGAAAGGATGAGCTATTCAATAAATGATATTGGACAGTTAGCCACCCATATAGAAAAAGGTTAGATTTTTTCTAGACTTCCCAGATCAATTCCAAGTAGATGAGAGACTAAAGATAAAAAGTAAAACTAAAAAACTTGTAAAAGAAAATAATGTAAAAAATCTTTGACATGTAAGGATGGGGAAGAAATTCTTAAATAATTCCCACATACACAGTCATAAAAGGAAAAGGTTGATAAATGTAAATACATTCAAATCAAGAATTTCCAGCTGTCAAGGAAATGCAAATTAAAACCTTAATGAGTTACCACCTCATGCCCACTAGGATGGCTATAAAAAAAAAGTGTTGGTGAGGTTGTGGAGAAATTGGAACACTCATACACTGCTGGTGGGAATGGAAAATGGTTCAGGTACTTTGGAAAACAGTCTAACAGCTCCTCAAAAGGTTAAACATACAGTTAGCATATGACCCAGCTGTGCCACTCATAGGTATATAGCCAAGAGAAATGAACAGCTATGTCCACATAAAAATTTACACATATGTTCATAGCAGGATTATTCACAATAGCTACCAAGTGGAAACCCAAATGTCCATCAGCTGATGAATGGATAAACAAAATGTTTATGAATAAATAAAATATTTTGTACATTGGAATATATTTGGAAATTAAAAGAAGTGAAGTACTGATATGTGTGCTCACAGCATGAATGAACCTTGAAAATATTATGCTCAATGAAAGAACTCAGTCACAAAAGACCACATATTATTACTATATGATTGCATTTATTTGAAATGTGCAGAATGGGCAAATCTATACAGACAGGGAAAGTGCATTAGTGGTTGCCTTAGGGCTGAGGGAAAAGAGTTACTGCTAAAGGGTATGGAATTTCTTTATGGAATAATGGAAACGCTTGAAAATTAATTGTAGTGATTATTGGTCAAATCTGCGAATATACTAAAAATCATTGAGTTGTATACTTTAAATGGATGAATTGTATGGTATGTGAATTATATCCCAATAAAGCTGTTAAAAATATCAAGAACCTTTCATATGACAAAAGATACCATAAACTCTATTAAAGAAAACCCACAGACTTGGAGTTGTTATATGTAACATAAAATTGCTAAAGAGTCAGAATCCAAAAAGAATTTCTAAATATTATTAATA
Source organism: Avahi laniger (assembly GCA_963575035.1). Lineage (NCBI taxonomy): Eukaryota > Metazoa > Chordata > Mammalia > Primates > Indriidae > Avahi > Avahi laniger. The sequence continues at coordinate 148,558 of CAUYSK010022277.1, read as the reverse complement.
AGAAACAGACAAACATCCTACTAGGAAATGGCCAAAGGATTCAGATAATTCACTTAAGAATAACCTAAATGGCTGATAAAAAATGAAAAGATGCTCGGTTTCAGGGAGGTGCAGTTTAAAATAATAGATACCATTTCACATCTATCTTGTTGGCCCGAATCAGTATGCCTTAGAATATCAGGTGGTGGCATGAATATTGGGAAATGGAGCAAGCCCTTCGTGGCTGGGGGATGTGTAAACTGGCACGATCTCCTGGACGAGTGGTCTGACGATACTAAGTCAAGTTGAAGATGGGCCCTACTCTGTGACCTTGTACCACAAGCCACTCTTGCACCTGTTGCAGTGCCCTTTGTGGGTGAAACAGTGGGAAGAACTGAGCTAGGCTTCTCAGTCTGGGATAACTCTGGGATCATGGAACAATTACATATGCACACAGTTAAATTCAGTGGACTAGATCAACCTAGATCAACGGATAAATCTTGGAAACAGAATGTCGAGTGAAAATAGCATAAGGATATATGTATATCTATCCACATATATATATATCTCTACATATATATATATATATTTTATAATTTCCCCCAGATTTTCAAATACAGTGTCAGTAATGTATCTGTTTGTATATACGTGTGTAGTAAAAGTTCATAAAACATACATGAATAATAGTACTTGCCAATGTAAAGACTGAGTTTGCCTCTGGGGACAAGAGAAACGATATTATTTTCCATGTTAAAGCCCTTGGCTTATTGCAGGTGGTTGCTGTTTGTTCTTAGGGGCTGTCAATACATCTTTTTCTCTCTAAAATGTAAAAGCTGGTATAGACTTTTAAAAAATTGTTTTTTGTTAATGTTGTAGTCTGTTCATATTTATGAGTGCTCATTGTGTGCCAAGTACTGTTCTAGGGGCCAGGGTTCACGGCTATAGCCATAAATAAGACAGGCAAAATCTCTGCTCTCATGAGCTCACTAATGAGGGATGGCAGATAATAAACAAGTAGAAAAATAATTGTACCCTTGATTGACGCTGAAGAGTCTGAAAGAAATAAAGGGGGATGCTGAGAGACTGGGGACTGAGAGTGGTCCGAGAAGGCCTGCTCTGAGGGGCTATTTTCAGAAGATCAAGCATGCAAAAATGTTTAGGAAAAGCATCCCAGGCGGAAGTAAAAGCCTGCAGATAGGTCATGTCCAAAAATTGCAACAATAAAATACTTAGGAATAAAGTTTGCAAAAGAAGTGCAGACTTACCTTTTGACATCAGCAAACACTGTTAAAATAAATTAAAACCTAAATAAATGGAAAGGCATCCCAGGTACACAAGCTAGAAGACAACATTGTTAAGATGGCAATATTCCCCAGATCCACAGATTCGGTGTATCCCTGTCAAAGTCCCAGCTCACTTCCTTGCAGAGATTGACAGGCCTATCCTAGAGACTAGCAAGGCCAGTGTGGCCAAAGCCCAGTGAGAGAGGAGAGAGGGTTGACAGCAGTGTGGTCGGAGAGGTTGGCAGGGCTCTGGGTCATGAAACCCTGTGGGCTGTGATGGGGAAATGTTGCTGCTCTCATCCCAGGGTTGATGGGAAGCTTCAGAAGTGTTTCAGGCCGAGGAGTCATAACATTCGGTCAGTATTTATTGAACCTTCTCTGTGCCAGGTGCTGGGCCATGAGCGATATGGCAGTGAACAGGACAGAATGTTGAATAAATAGAACTCACCTTTTCAATGGTAGGAAATGAGAGCATCCTCTGTTTCTGTCTGTGTTGGCATGTATTTGTGTCACATTACTGACCTGCTTAAACATTTACTTAAGTAATGTGCAAGTAGCAATATTCATTATAGAATATTTAGGAGGTTCAAACTGAAAGAGAATACGTATCTTTCGAGATCCTACCATGTTGAGGTAATGACAGTTAACATTTAGTGGATTTTTTTCTAGTCTTTTGAATGAATTTGTGGTCAGACGTTTCTCAAATTCAGTAAGAAGTATCACCCGCCAACACCACTAAAGGAGACAAAAATGAGAATCATTGCTTTTCTTTTGGTAAGTCAGTCCATGGTTAATCGGTCTTCTGATTAATTTCTTTTAGGTGGAGCTGATCAGAATAATGTTCAACATCAACCCCCTGGAGAACCTGAAGGTGTACATCAGCAGTCGGCCTCCCCTGGTGGTCTTTATGATCAGCGTGAGTGCCATGGCAATAGCTTTCTTGACCTTGGGCTATTTCTTCAAAATCAAGGAAATTAAATCACCAGAAATGGCAGAGGTACAGTATATTCTAACTTCTCCTGTGAGGCTGTCTGGACCTTGTTGAGTGGGGAAACAACCTTGTGGCTCTCTTTGATTGTCAATTTTTTCACCTAGTTAAGTCAGAATTTATTCAGAATTTTCCATCGTCCCTTGACTTGCTTTGTTAGGAAATACCTCGTTAGATATAATAGATACTGTTTGGTTTAAATAGTGCTACCAGTTTCAGTTAGACTATTTTGGCAATGAAACAGATGCATTTTGGAGAGTGTATTTATGAAATGATTTGTGTCAAGAAGCTAGCGAACTCACTTCTTTGATATTTGTATTAAATTAGCTCATTGCAGTTTTAGAAAACTGAACATTTGATATTTTAAAGGCACTTATTGTGGAGTTTTATCAGCTGTACTGATGACTTTTTCATTGGATAAGAAGGAATCCTAAAGAAATTCAAAAGCAGGATCGATTTCCAAATATATTTGTTGTTTTTAATCAAGGAAAACGTCAGGTATCTAAACTAGCCTTCCAGAGTTTACATTTTAGGAAATTGAAATAAATTATTGGGGCATTGATCTTTAATCTTTAAATCAGGTATAGTTTGAACACTTATAATGTAGATTTTAAAAGATGTGTAATTTGCATATTAGAAAACAACACATGTAATAATTCTTGTTTAATAGAGGTGAATGGTAATATACCTATTCATAAGTTTATTTTACATATTAGGAATTATACAGAATTAATGATATTAATTTACTGATAAGGTTTCTTTTAGGACAAATTAGTTCTTAAGAGATTTCTTGAGTGCCTTCTCTTTCACTTTTTTTCTTCTTGGGTTTGTTGGTGGGGGGTGGGGACTGGGATCCTGTTGTTGCTACATTGTATGTGCCTCGCCATGGTGAGAGGAGAGTTCTCTATTCAGTGTAGTTGGGATCATGGTTTCTGTTGTGTTCTATGGCTGCCCAACCCCTGGACTTCGGACCAATATTGGGCCAGCCAGCGAAGCTTCGTCTGTATTTACAGCCACTCCCCGTTACTCACATCACCGCATAAGCTCTGCCTCCTGTCGGATCAGCAGTGACATTAGATTCTCATGGCCGACAAACTGTACTGTAAACTGCGCGTGGAGGGATCTAGGCTGTGCGCTCCCTATGAGAATCTAGTGCCTGATGATCTGAGACGGTGATGCTAGTGCTGGGGAGCGACTGGAAATACGGATTATCATTAGCAGAGAGTTTGACTGCACAGTAAATGTAATGCGCTTGAATCATCCAGAAACCATCCCCTGCCACCTCCCAGTCCGTGGAAGAAGTGTCTTCCATGAAACTGGTCCGTGGCGCCAAAAGGTGGTGACTGCTGCTCTGTGGCATTCTAGATCATAGGTGATCTTGGCAGGAGGGACAGCCTTCACACATGAACTCTCTAACAGTTAAAGTAACGAGTTTTAGCTATTTTTACCATGAAACCCTTTCAAAGAGTTTCTACCAAGGGATGTACTAGGCAACTTAATTCTCCCTCTTTTCTGACCCTGCCTGAGTCTTTAAAGGTTGCACAAACAGGCTGCACCCACATTAGGGGGTGAAAATGAACATTCTAGTCACTACTATAGCTCTGCAGCATCCTGGAATTCCTTTCCTGAATAGCCCAAGTCTGTGGTTTTTTATTTATTTTTTATTTATTTTTATTTTTTTTTAAATTTTGAGACAGAGTCTCACTTTGTTGCCCGGGCTAGAGTGAGTGCCGTGGCGTCAGCCTAGCTCATAGCAACCTCAGACTCCCGGGCTCAAGCAGTCCTACAGGCATGCGCCACCATGCCCTGCTAATTTTTTCTATTATTTTTAGCTGTCCTATTAATTTCTTTCTATTTTTGGTAGAGACGGGGTCTCGCTCTTGCTCAGGCTGGTCTCGAACTCCTGAGCTCAAACGATCCGCCCGCCTCGGCCTCCCACAGTGCTGGGATTACAGATGTGAGCCACCGCGCCCGGTCCATTTTCTTCTATTTTTCACTCCTCTAACTGTAGTCTCTCTTGTGGCACTTGTATCCATGTACAACCAACAGATAATTCCTTTCATGGGAAACTGTCAAGTCACACAGTTTTCCTGTGCAAAAGCACTACTCCTAGGAATATAAAAAACACACTACAAGCATATTTTAGCAAAGCTATAGTAAAAAGTTTACTTAACAAAAAATACTATTTAATGGATACACTTATCCTAAATTAGCTGCATCACATAGTGATTGTTGGCCATATCTGAAAAAACAAAAACAAAATGACAAAACTCTACTCTCACATCACCTTGAGGATAAGTCATTTTGTGGTCCAGGAGTCACAGTTCCATCGCTGTCTCTGGACTTGCCCGAATGAGTTGACCTAAGACCTCTTTGGTACCTCTGTACTAGAATGCCTGCTTCATTCGTTGTCCATATCAAATGCTGGAAGGTTGCATGCCTTCCACCCTGCAGAACTCTTGTTCTTTCTTTTTTTAGATGCCTGGAGACAGCTGCATGAGACTTGCACTAGAAATGCCACAATTCCCTCTGCTGATAATCTTTGCAGCATAATGTCATTGTCGGATGCTTATCTGGGTTTTTCCACATGGGAGGTAATATGTCTTTGCCAATTCTGGAGGGTAGAGAAGGTAACTTAATTTAGTTTCTGGTGGTCAAACCATCCTTTTTTCCTCTCTATTTTATTCTCTACGTGGTGAATTACTTTCTGTCTTTCCATCTATGAAGTGATGAACTTTTATTCCTTTTTCATTCTAAAACCCAATGAATATTATCTCTGCAAGGGGGTTATAAAGTTTTTTAAATTGGAAACTATGTCCCATATTTGTTGAGCATCTCACATACTCAACATTAGATACTATATAAATATTTGGTAGGTATTGGGGGACCAGTTTCTGTTTGCCCTGAGTAATTTTCTGTCAAATTAATAATTGGAGAGTGACTATGTAAAGTGTATTAAAAATGTCTTCTTACAGAATATTAAAGGCACTCAGATTTGATTGAGGGACAGAATTTATGTAAAAGAGAATATCATTGAGAAAAACAATTTTTAATCGTTTTTTTGAAAAGGGAGAAGTACCGAGGAGTCACTCAAAGCAAGTGAATTCCACGTACTTGAGTTACAATTAGATACTCTTTAAACAAGCCTTTGAATAAAGAGTACGTTTCTGGAAACACATGCTTAGCCAGATCGTGACTAAAGTGGGCACAATTGGTTATTGGCTTCAATAGCTTTTAGAGCCAACGAACAAGGCAAAAATAGAAAAAAAAGAGGGATGGGGGTTGTCTTTCTGATTTCGACTGTAAAGATTTCAAAAGATGAGCTACAGACAGAGGACAGATCATTATCCCTATTTTTTAAAAAAAGCAACTAATACCTCAAGATTTTTCAGTAACAATCAAGGTGTCTCTGAAGAGCGTCTGGGGCACAGGGAGAATTGACAAGGAAAGCAATCTCAGAAAAGGGAAAAAGCAACCTGGAGAGCAGAAGGAACAAGAAGGGAGAAGACAAAAGATACACAGAAGAAACATCATTTATCTAGAATGTTTGAAAATGTTTAGTTTGGTTAACAGAAAGCTATCTACCCTTCCTTTCATTCGTGCTCAAAAAATTCTAAAAGATATCATTTAACTTTAAAATTAAATGGGGCATAACTTAATTTATTTTATGTGATGGTCAAAATCTTATGATTTTAAATTCTAATTATTATTGTGAATCTTTTTATTTTTTCTAATTTCTTCTAATTATTATTGTGAAACAGAAACATCTAGTCCTGTTGAGTCTGGATAGATGGATTTTACTATAGCTATAGCGTACCATGAACAATTATTTCAGATACCATTTGTCGTCCCAAGTTGTCATGCCCTACCCTGCCTCACTGGTTCAAATTTATTACTTCAAAGAAAAGAGAAAACATTTCAGTGAAAGAGGAAGCAGGAAATTTCAATGGATCAACAACAGTTGGAGTGCTAACCTGCCACTGGGATGGAAAAAAAAATGCTGTTGTTGATACATCTTTTCCTTGTTCTTGACACAAATTAGGTAACTCCCTGACTCACTGTCTCTTCACAAAATTGATGGGGGTGTGATAAATGTCTATGCAGTATATAGTGATATTCATAACAAAGGCTTATGCTATGAAAAATGCCCTTTTCTCACAATAGAAAGAATAACTCATGTTCTACATAATTTGCACCTATATATTTTGTTGTTGTAAATCCTGGTTTGCTCACTAAGCTGAAGTTCATTTTTTCATCATGAATCTCGAGCCTAAAACTCTGATGAATCAAAGGGATAAAATATTTGCCTCCTACATTTTAAGTACGTTAGTTGTGCAGTTCACCTGAGTGGATCAGTATTAAAGCCACCACTGTAATGAAAAGAATTGTCTTTTCCTCTCAAAAATAATTATAGAATTCTGACTCAGAGACTTTTTATTCCTGTGTTTTGTACTTCCCGAAAGAAATAATCCTAGACATATGGATAATAACTCTATTTTTGATCATTTAAAATAGGCTTTGAACATTCAAAGATATTTGATTTCTGTTTTTGATAATTTTATTATGGTGATGTAAAATGTTAACATTAGATAAAACTAAGCAAAGGGAATGAAAAGTTTAAACAAAAACCATTTATTGACTTTTTACTGTGTGTCAGCGATTGTGCGAGGTACTTGGTACACAGCGGTGATTAAGCAGGCAGAATCCATAATTTCCACCTCTCCTCATTTAGTTACAAAGTTATCATTTAATAATACCAAAGTCCTTTTCACCACAATTAAAGCCTATTTGTGTCTTATTCTCTTTTAGAAAACCTTAATTTTACTACTTAGAGCACTTACAGCATGTTAAGTACTTATTCCTAGGTGGTTTCCATATCTGATTACTTCATTCTTACAATACAGCTACTGAGTAAGTGTTATTACGCACAATTTGCAGATCAGGAAACAGGTGAGAATAAGTTAAATGAGCTGCCTCATATTACAGAGTGGCTGCGCTGGGACGTTCACTTGCAATCATCTAAATCCACAGGGTGTTTGCATTCCACCTCACAGCCCACCACCACTGCTGAGAATCACCTCCGTGCTATGTCCTTCCAGACTTAAATTTCCTCTCAGGAAAAGGCCTGCCAGAGTCCCTTCCTCACAGCTCCATTTTAATAGCATTTATTACATACCAGCAAACTGCTTTCCTACCTCTTGCCATAGTTTACTTAGCAGAACTACAAACTGGGCATAAATTTCTTAATCACGGTTTCATCAGTGTAGAAGGAGTTATGAGAATGGGTGCAGATTCAACATTCTGAAGTAAACAGTCCCCTCTGATGGACCTCACGTGTAGACAACAAACGATTTTTGTGCCAGTGATGAGAGTGGGCTTGAAGTATCTCTAGTTTTTTAAAATGCCACTTCGACCATCCCTTGATTTCTTTGAATAAACCTTCTATCCCAGACTCTTTCTCTACCTCCTTTTTAAGGCCCACAACTCTTACATTTGCTCTTTTGAGCCTATTTTTAGATCTAGAAGACACACTTCATTCCTTTCTATTCTTTTTTTCTCTTCTGACTGTGTATTTTCAAATAGCCTGTCTTCGGGCTCACTAATTGTTTGTTCTGTTTGGTCAATTCTGCTGTGGAGATATTCTGATGCATTTCTCAGTTTATCAATTGAGTTCCTAAGCTCCAGAATTTCTGCTTGACTTCTTTTTATTATTTCAATCTCTTTGTTAAATTTCTCTGATAGGCTTCTGAATTTCGTCTGTGTGTTGTCTTGAAGTTCACTGAGCTTCTTCAGGACAGCTATTTTGAATTCTTTGTCTGAAAGTTCACCTATCTTCATCACTCCAGGATTGGTCACTAGTACTTTATTTATTTTGTTTGGTGAGGTCATGTTTTCCTGTGTGTTCTTGATGCTTGTGGATGTTCACCAATGTCTGGGCATTGAAGAGTTAGGTATTTATTTTAATTTTTGTAGTCTGGGCTTGTTTGAACCCATCCTTCTTGAGAAGGATTTCCAGGTATTCAAAGAGAACTGAGTGTTATGATCTAAGTCTTTGGTCACTGCAGCAGTATCGGCACCAGTCGTCCCCCAAGCCCAGTAACGCTGTGACTCTTACAGACTCCTGGTACCACGTTGGTAGACTTTGGTGAGATACAGGAGAATTCCCTGGATTACCAGGCAAACTCTCTCACTCTCTTCCCTCACTCTCTGTACTGGGCTGCTGGAGTTGGGAGAGAAATGACATGGGCACTACTTCATGACCACCTGTGCGAGGTCACATCTGAAGCCAGCCCAGTCTCATCCAAAGCTCTTAGTGACTGTTGCCTGTTGTAGCCAGGCAACAGTCACTGTGATGTTTATTCAAAGCCCAAGGGCTCTTTAGTCAGCAGGTGGTGAATTCTGCCAGGATTCTGCTTTCCCTTCAGGGCAGCATGTTTCCTTCTGGCCCAGGGTGGGCCCAGAAATGCCTTCTAGGAGCTAAGACCTGGACTCAGGGACTGCAGGTGTCTGCTTGGCGCTTTATCTTACTGTGGCCAAGTTGGTACCGAAATTACAAAACAAAGTCCTCTGAACTCTTCCCTTTCCTTTCCCCAAGTGGAAGAAGACCCTCTGAGCTGAGCTGCCTGTATTTGGGGGAGGGAGTAACACAGGCACTAGCTTGGCTGCAGCAACTGGTGTCTTACTGGGCCTTGAGGGTGGCGCCCCCGCCCCCACCAAGTCCACTGGCTCTGAGCCAGCACAGGCACAGGAACTGCCTAAGGACTGCAGCTTTTGTGGCCTGACTGCCTTAGGAATTTAGTCCTAAGTCCCAGGCCACTATTTATCAGCTGGTGGTGGGGCCTCAAAGATTTCCCTTTGGCCAGGCTAGTCTAAATGCTCTCTCTGTGGGCACCAGCAGAATTCTGCCCTGTGCTGTGTTCCCCTGTGCCAAGGTGGCCCTGGGTTTCAGTGCACAGTCTCTCTCTCTCCCACCGGCACACAGATTGTCTCTCCACGCGGTGTGCTGCCATGGAACTGCTGGAGTATGGGCGAGGGGCTGTGTAGGCCATGCAAGACTATCTTTTTTGCCCTCTTCAGTGCCTGTTTCCTCGATATAATGTTAAAACCAGACAGTATGATTGCTCACCTGATTTTTGGTTCTTCTGAAGATGTTTGCATGGCTAGTTGTTGAATTAGGTGTTTGTGCGGAAGGACGATCACTGGAGGTTTCTGTTTGGCCATCTGGCTACTCCCACTTCTACCATTCTTTGTTAACTTCTTCTCAAGTGAGGCTTTTGTTTCCAGATGCCATTTAAAGTCAGAAAATAAATCCTTGAATAATATTCCTCATCTGTGATAAATTTAACTTCTCAACTTTAATATGCAAAGATCTGAGCTGGGGCTGCTTAGGTTGTCTGGGCTGGAGAGTATATTGGTTCTTTTCATCTTAATGGGGTAGAAATTTTAGGATACCAAAGAGGCAGAGAGAAGACAAGGCACTTTATTTCCCAACGAACATAAAGTTCGATCATTACTCGTCATCTCTTAGCTTCTGTGTAAAAGTGGACACCCTTAAGGCTTCTGGGCCCCAGAGCTACTTTTCTCTTCTTAATAATTGGGGCAGATATTGCCAGAGGAGGTGCCTATGGTGGTACAGTCCAGTCTCTTTGTTCCTAGTAAGATCAAGGGCAAATTTCTTTCAGGATTCAATATCAGGCAAAGGCTGTTCTTCCAGTAAGTAGATTGCTTCTCTCAAAGACATTGTGAATATTTTCTCCTTTTGCTTAGTTGCTAAGAAGCTTAGTTACAAGTTTAAGGCTCTATTATGTTGTCTTCAACTTGGTTCTGGCTTCATCTTACTTTCCCATCCTCATTTTTCATTAATCCTGATTTCTTCATTTATTTATTTTTAAAACTGGTTTCATACTTATATATCTCTGAAAGCAGCCTCAAATCCTTTCGTGAATGAGGCTAAATGTAAATAATCAATACTATTAATCAATAATATTTGAACAACTTTATCTTTATTCACTGAATGCAGTAATCTGTCATCTCTGCCTCACAAATGAATATACTATTCAATGAAAGGTTCTGTTGTCTGAGGGGAAGAGCCAGAGCCCACCAAGATAAAATCTGATTTTAGTGATCCTTATAAAAATTTTACAGGTTAATTTTGCATCTGAGAAACAGAACATACAGCTATCTTGGACATTTTTGTGGGTTTTGATATCCAATATTTCTTTTCAAAGAACTTAATTATAACTGCCACCAACAATGAATGAGATTGCCAGAATCATTGCATCTTTGCCAAAGCAAGGATTTATAGCTTTACTTTTTTATACATTAACAATACATGCCAGTCATTTCTAAGATTGGTTTCTTAAGTTAGGGACCATGAATTTCTGGGAGACTTCATGGATCCTGAGGAACTTCCTGGTTTGCGAAAATGATTTTGCTGGAAAAGAGGAATTAAGGTACTCTTCTGGAATCAATCTTTAGCTCTACAATTTAAAGCTGGAAACCTTGATTAAGAAATAAAAACAACATTTAAAGAGATGTGAAGGGATGCTAAAAAATAAGACTAATTCATACTTTCTAGTTAGGGGAGAAGAAAGCTGAGGTGTGACATATGATAAAGCTTTATGTAAGGCATTCAATACAGGTTTATTGAATGAATTAAGGCATTTTGTAATCAACTAATTTATGTTACTAAAGATCAGAAAAATATTTAAGTAAAACTAGATGAGCTAAGTGAATCTTATTTTGCCTAGAACACATTAACATCTTTATGTTCAGCCCCTTGTTTTCAATGGAAAGTCAGAATATTAATAATATAGGACCATAACATTTCAAACTCTCATGCATTTTAAAGGAAAAATTAATCCAATAATGATTTGCAATTAAATCATTGCAATGTTTCATAATAAGGACTATTTAATATCTAAAGAAGCTTCTAGAATAATTTCTGTCAGTTTTTGCCAAGAGTAAAACTCATTAGAAAACCAGAAGACTTTACAAAGTGGAGCTAAGCCTTTTGAACACGTTCTACACTTGGTGTAGTAAATGCTTCTATTTTTTCAAGACACATCTCTGAAAATGAAAAAAACAGAGGCTATTTAAAAGATGGACAGTAAAAAATTAGTGAAAGAGTTTATGAAGCTAATATTTTCATCATGTCATCACTTATTAATAAAAACAAATCTCCTCATTCTTTCTTCTCCACTTTCCCAAAGAAAGATTCTATTTGTGAAAAAGTCTATTCATTTCAATTAAACATGAACAGGAACGTGTCCCTGCTGCCAAAGGGAACGAATACCTGGTAGAGGAAACAAACAAGGTCAAAACAACATGAGTAAGGGTAGTATGTGGGTAAGTGTTGCATGAGAGCTTCAAAGTGCTATGGGACATGAACTGGGAAAAGATTAATTTGGCAGGTAACAGATTGGGGAAAGCTTGATGGAAAAGATGAGGCATTCAATCTTACCAATTTTAACACCTTAGCTAAAATAACTAAATATAGCCATGTGTCACTTAATGATGGGAATATGTTCTGAGAAATGCATTGTTAGGTGATTTAGGCATTGTGCAAGCACCATGGTGTGCATTACACAAGCCTAGACGGTAGAGCCTGCTACTCATCTAGGCTATGTGCTCCTAGGCTACAAACCTATTCAGCATGTTATTTTACTGAATACTGCAGGCAATTGTAATACAATGGTATTTGTGTATTTAAACATATCTAAAAATAGAAAAGGTACAGTAAAAATATGGTGTTAAAATCTTATGGCACCACCATTGTACATGCAGTCCTTTGTTGACCAAGACATAATTAGGCTGTATGTGACTGTACATGACTTTACTGTTTACCAGGGGAACTAGGAATATGAAATTGGACAGATAGACCATATAATGTTTGGGCTTCTCCTGCTTAGAATGGGTCATGGATGAAGATAAGTGTCTCTGGCAGGTGATAAGAGCAATGGGTGGGGACAAATAAAGTGGAGAGAAACAGGAGATAAGATAATGGTCAAAGCAGCTTTCTTTTACTTGTGATTTTACTTCTTTAATAAAAAACATCTCTGTGCTTTTGTTCCAACTTTTTTGCTGCCACCAGTAATGATTTCCTCCACTGGCCATCTAGAGACCTCTCCAAACCAGTCCTTCCAGGCGAAGTTCAAAGATCATCTGTTTGGTGAGAGCTTCCTTTAACCTCCAGGCAGAATGTTTGACTCTCTCCTTAGGGTTTTAATAACGCGATAGATTTTAAATCAAGAAGATTGAAAGCATCCAAATCTTGGAATTATTCTGAGATAACTTAAAAATTAATATATATTTTTTCAAATATGGCATTATGGTAACTGAAGATTCACACGATTGCTTGGTGTTGGGAGTTCAAACCCAGCAGTAAGCAGAGGGTGCGGTAGGACACTCAGCAAAGCCTTGGCAGCCTCTCTGACGAAGCATGAATTAGGAATGTCTTTGATTGCTCTCAATCACAGTGTTCCTTTGGAATTAAGATATCTAAACTCATTAATGAGGAGTAGGTTAATTCCTGGATGTGCCATTAAAATCATCTTCTACAATATTTTGGTTGACCTTTTATTCTGTCATAGCACTTACCACATTGTTTAAAGTGAGGGCCGAACAATTGCACCTTATATGAATTTAACTCCTACAATTTGACCTACAAACCAGTGGTGAAGGGGGCAGAAGCTAGAAAGAAGGCAAAGAGACAGGGTTAGATCAAATACCAAGAAGGAGGGATAGCAAGAACAAAGGAGCTAACTTTGTTAAAAAAGCATATGTCTGTTGAAAACACAGCGGATTTAAGTTGAGAGACATAATCTCATGCTGTGTTGGCTGGCGTCAGTCTCTTAGGCTGTCATTGGTGGGTATCTCTCTATGCCGAAGAACAATCTAGTGTTTACATAGTTTACTTTTTCACATAACATGAGCCTGAACACAAGACAACTAACTGCTTCACCAAGAGCCTAATCAAAGAATGGTCACTTCTAACACTGGAGGAGAGTATAGCTTCTTTTTAAAGGATTTTCAAATGAGACTTTTCATAGGATTTATGATAATTTTTGTTTTAGCACACAACTCTGAGTCAAATGCAGTTTTGTTCCATTGATATATCTATTAGATGGTGAGCTTTTTAAAGGCAGGGACCAGGCCCTGTTATTATTCGTTTTTGTGTTCTGAGCTCCTAGCACATAGAAGTGCTTGATAAACACGGGCTGAATTAACAAAATCATCCTTCTTCCTACAGCTTCAGAACTGCCCTTCCCTCCTCTAAGGCTTATTATAGATATTGACCCAAATTACCTTCTACTTGCACGTTGTACCCTGTGCTCTCTGGGTGTGCAATTTGCTGTCTTTGAACTCATCCACAGGAAGCGAATAATCCCTTTTCAAGCAGTGTCCTAAAAACGTGGGGCTGCATGTGCTGCTTGTTTTGATCTCACCTTCTTCTTTTCTCTTGTTTGATTAATAAGAATCATGAGCTCCTCTAGAAAGAAGGGTCCACGACTTTCCCTCAGGGCTGAGAGGGCAGGTGATGCCCAGGGCTGGAGGGTGCATGTGGAAGGACTGTGGAGCCTCCACTTCTCTGGGCCCTTCCTGGGTTTCCGCTGACACAAAGCTGTTGTTGGGCATGGAAAAGGTGAACTGAATTTCTCCTCGTCATCCTTCCCTCCCTCCTGTGAGGTGATTGTTGCTGTGGGTGCTGGCTCAGCCCGGAAGGGCTCATGTGTTCCTGCTTAATTGTTTGGGAGCTAAAAAGCAGACCTCAAACAGTGAGAAGCAAATTGTTTCCTGGGTGCGTGTTCAGTGGGGCACTGCTTAAAGCACTCCAACCCTCCCCCTCCAACCCCCGCAATCATTTTTTGAAAAGAAGCGGGGCTGAAGTAATTAAGTAAATAAATGAAATCCTAGAAAATCATGGGGAGCAAAAACTGCTCACCATTCAAATTATCCTCAGACAGCTTGTTTACTAAAGGCCAGGCAGCCATTCCCTTTCAGCCTCCTGCCTCCTTCGTTAAGGGCTCAGTCCCTGGGCTGCCACTGTGCTGGGCACTCGGCCCCAGGCTCTGCCACAGGGGTGATGCTAGCTCAGCAGTTTGCGGAGCCCAGCCCCTTCCTCGACCTCCCATGCCACGGCCACGGCCACCAAGCGCACAGCCCTAGCTGGCGACAGAGCCTGGGTGCCATCACAGGGACTTGTACAACTAGTAGAGGAGAACAAACATCCACCCCGCATTTGTCTAGAGCTGCAGCTGTGGAGGCTCTTTGACTTAGCAGCATCTGTCAGAGATATTTTCAGAAACCAACTTAATACAAAAGACACACGCTGAATGTTAAGGGTAGTCTCTGTACGTCCAATGTTTGACCGTCCTTTGTGCCATAACGTACCTTGATGGCAGCTGCTCTAGTTGTCAGATCCTGTAAAAGAACAGCACAATACTTAGTGGCTGAATGGCTTTGAACAGGGAACGCTTCTAGCATAAAAAGAGATGAAATTTATGCTAACAACTAAAATAATCTCAAATCTGGATTATTAAAACCAATATTGTATTTTTAAGAAGCTGCACAAACCCAGCAAGCAGACTTTAAGAAGAACAAGTGATTCTAAACGGCATTAGATAAAGTGAGCAATTTAACTGTGAATTAGCAGCATGATAATGAACCAGGGCTGCTCATTTCCTTCCTCTGTACTTTTTATATGGTGATTGGAAGAGAAAATCTTTTTTATAAATAGGAGGAAAACAACCATCTCAAGGTGGTGTGGAAAACCGTTTTCAGGTGACAGGTCATGTATATATCACTGTTTATTTTCATTGCATAATAAATCTGCATAAGACACAAAGGAAAAGCTTCGGGTTCTTTTAGGTATTAGTTAGGTTTTGAGAAAATTTTTTGTAATGCAGTCTTTTATTTTTCTTATTGGTTTTCACATATCTGTAATGAACCACCACTAAAGAACAGTTTCATGGCCATACGCAGCACCGAGTTTCATCACCTCAGCTGTGCAGAACAAAAAATCTGTAGGAATAAGGAAGCTGCAGCCACCGAGAAGAGGGGCTACTCCAGACCCCAACACATCAACAAAGCAGTAGGGACATTCTGGTTTGGTTTTAAACATACATTCTAGTTGTTTAAATGGACAAGAATTCCTTAACAACTTGGAAGACGTTTCTGTGAAAGATTTTCTTGCCTTGGGAGAATTTTCAGCAGTAAAAATGGAAGAGTGAAGAGGTTGAAAGGAAAAAAATATACATCTACTTTTCTTCTGCTCTAGGTATTAATTTAAATATTTTTGCATATATGCTATTTTCTAAGGTGCTAGAAATAACAATGTAGCAGTCTGGCTAGGCCTGCTCTACTTGATATCAACATCGAAAAACAAAGGAAAAAAGGAGGAAAAAGGCAAGAAAAAATATCACTCCTCAACATTCAGACCTTAAATCCAGCTGCAGTCTAGGGTACAGTGAAGAATAACACTACATTATTTAATAGTGCTCAGAATGCCAACGTATAACTTCCAAAAAGTTAAAACAGGACTCTCATGCAAATATAAAATGAACACGTGTCAAAGGTATTAATGTTATTGAACTCATTAATTAATGGAAAAAATAGTAAAATTGTAAAGCTGGTTCGAAGATCATTTGAGAAGCTGAGTATTTATAGACAATTTAATAAAGAATTGTTAAATTAGATTGCTAGGTTAGGAACAAACAGGTTAATATTCAACAGTACAATATATCATAAAATTGGGGCTCTTTTTCTCTCTTAAACAAAGTATTGCTTCTGTGAAATAACATATGACTTCACAGAGCCTGAACTCTTAATTTATATTTTAAATAGCAAAGTCAAGCAATGGTAGATTATTTTAGAAAATTAAGTAATCCTTGAATGAGTTTGTTAAACACTTTTTCAATGTGACATTGAAACGACACACAGTCATCTTTTGTCCTCCTTGTTTATAAGTTATGGATAACTTTTCTTAACAAGTGGCATAAAGAATCTTGAATTTTTCATCTAATCATCTGTTATATTTTTTTGACAGCATGATTCTTGATAATAATGAAATTTTAGTCACATCTGTGTCAAACTTTTGTCATTTCTTTGATTCTTTCAACATTGGTAGTTGGCACTTGTGTACTTTGCAACTTACAAGTTAGGTTACTGATTGTTTCGGTTCCTAACAGGATGGCTTGCTGAGCAGGAAGAACACAGTGACAGTGAGACCCATTCTATCGCGACATGCAAAGATGCTAGGATATTGTGTTGTTAGCTACAAAGCGCCCCCTAATACACAAACACACTCCCAACAGGAGTGATGCATCTGGACAATTTTATGAGGAAAGGGAAAATGCAAATTCTGCTAGAAGAAAATAACCTTCATTTGGGTTTTCTGATTGGCTAAGCGAGAAGACCAAAGATTTTGCATTGGATAGGACCTTAGAGGTCAATTATTCCCATTTCCTTGTCAAATCAGGACTCTCCAGAACAGCCTCTGTCTGTGATCTTCATAAAATGCAAATATGATCATGTGACTCTCTTGTTTTAACGTCCCTCAATGTCTCCCCATTGTCCTCAGGATAAAGTCCAAGTTCCCTAACATGACTTACAAGATCTGTCCCCTCCTATCTATCTCTAGCTTCACTCCTCTTCACTCTTCTTCCCTTGCACTTTTTTTTCCTAGCATATGGATTTATTTTAGTTTTTCTAATGTGTCATTCTCTGGTTAACCTCTGTGCACAGCTGTGTTTTCTCTCTGGGCAGTTCATAGTCTTCAGGGCTAGTCTGAAGGAGATCCTGTGAATTCCACCCAAGGTCCTTGTTTGCCCTTAGAGTAATATTCAATGCCTTTTACCCTTGAGCTGAAACTATATAAGAAAGAGCAGAATGGGATTAGTGGATCGGAATATTTGGGGAATGACAGAAATGTACCACACTGAGATTTTGGCCACAGTCTGACAAAGTTGCTCATGGTATCTTTGAGAAGAGGAGGGATGCAGGTTGGATCCCAGTGCTGTGCATGAGATTCATAACTGGTTGAACACAGAACCTTAAGGGAACATGAGCAAGAGGTCAATAGAGTGCTTGAGGGAGGTCTCTGCCTTTACCCTCTACAAATCATTATTTTCATCAGTGTTTGGAGGTGGACCCTAATGACATGCTGATGAAATTTTCTAATCGGCTCAGGTTGGGAGAAGTGAATATTTAGATAAAGATTAGTTGACAAAATGCTCCTGAAAATTGAAATAATGGGTTATATCTAAGTAGACAAGTTTTGAGAGGATAATCATAAAAAAAATAGCATAATGGCAGGTTAGTATAGCAGTGGGGAAGGAGATTTGGAACAAATAGTTGGTGATTCTAGTTGAGACTACGTTTAAAAAGGGTGGGATTCTTTGGCTGAGTGAATGAAAGCATAGAATTTATATCAAAGAGGATTTGAGTGTCCTTCTTTTCTGTCTTGCTCAACTTAGAGATGGGAGTCTGTGTTTGGATTCAGGTGTTATATTTCAGGATGCTGGCAGACTGGAGAGTGTCCGACGGATGGGCACAGGATGGTGGGATACTGAAGTTTTTGTGATGGGGGATTGGTTGAAGACATCTGCATTGTTTAATTTGGAACCAAGGGTGGGATGTAATAACTGTTTTCAAATATTTGGAAGACTAGCACATGGATGAAGGATTTATTTTATTTTGTGTGGCTCTACAAGCAGAACTATGACCGACTAGAGAAAGCGGTAGTTAGGAAACATGGCCTAATATAACTCCCTTCTGATGGAGAGTATAAAACCGAGCTGCCCCAGGAAGCTAGGAGGTCCTTATCACTGGAAATGTAGAAAGAGTTCTAGTATTCGGGGGATTGGAGGTAGACGAGCATTCTTTAATGTTCTTTTAACTGGTAGATAATTATTATCTCCTTATTGAGACCTATGTTTTATATACTACATGAAATTAAAATAAATAAATATGTACAAGGAGCAGCTTTTCAACATCTCCTTATACGACTTTTGTGGTATAGTGGAAAAAGACCCAGTTCTGAAAATGAATTGACATGACACTGTCTGGCTGTGTGATCTTGGGCAAATCATTTAATTTCCCTGAATCTCTGTTTTGTAAACTGAAAGAAATAGGACTAATTGTCACTTCTAGTTTAGATAAAGCAACAGAAAAAATATACATTGAAAGAAAAACAATACTGTGGAATCAGCTAAGTGAAAACGAATGATCAGACAATGAGGGTCACAGAACTTCAGATGGACACTGGATCACTGTGAGCTGGGTACCATTGAACGTGTTTTTACGTTCACTCATTAGCTTATTTTATCCTTGCCAGAACCCCATGAGGATGCTTAGGCACAGGGGAGGTAAATGATTTCAAGATCCTACAGCCATAGTCAAGACAGGAAGTGAACCCAGGTGCTCCAGCTCTATGGAGTCCGCACCTTATTTTCTTTACTGCCCATGAAGAAGACATCATAGATAGATAGGCAGAGCCTGACCCACAAGGTGGTAGTGGTTGAGGCCCAAACCAATCCCACAGGGAGATCTGGAGCTGGGATGTCCCTTCAGAGTTGTCCCGGATTTTGGCAAGGGGGCTGGGCCTTTGTATGCCCACATCAGCCCAAGGTTATACCCCTTCCTAGGGGCCACCCTAGCCAATGGCTGGTGGACAGGCCTATGCAGGCGGGCAATTCTCCGTGGGGATGCAGCCGGGAGCGGGTAACGGTCTCCCTAACATCTGGATGGGTGCACAGATGAAGTGGGGTCAGGGCAGAGCACCACCGAAGCCAAGACACCTGGCATAGACCAGGCACAAGGATGATGGTGGTGGTGGTGACAATAACTATTACTAAGGGCTTCTGGGGTGGTGGGTGGTAGTCTCCATTCTAATTGCCTTCATCCCATTAACTCATTTAATCTCCATAATGGTTCTATAACGAAGGTGCCTTTATTTGTCTTTTGAGGTAAAGAAACTGAAGCACAAAAAGAGATTTAGCAACCAGGGCAGGATCATTTGGTTATCAAGTGCAAAATGGAGATTTTTTTAAAAAGGAAATTTACATACAGTAAACTTTGCTCTTTTTGTTGTATATTTCTATTTATTTGATAAATTGGCAAATGATAACCAAGATGCAGTACAGTTCAATCACCCAGCCCTGCAAATTCCCTAGCCCCATTCTAGGTAAGCCCCACCACTGACTCCAGATTCATTAACCACAGATCTGTTGTTGCTCCCATAATTCTACCTTTCCTAGAATGTCATGTAAATGAAATCATATAGTATGTAGTCTTTTGACTCTAGCTTTTTTCACTTATCATAATTAATACATCTGAGATTCACACATGTGGTGCTGTGTAGCACTGTAGAACTGGGATTAGGACTCAGGCTCCCTGACTCCAGAGCCCACGCTCTAACCACTGTGCTCCACAACCTCCCTGTAGAAAATCCAGTGGGTAGACACATGATATTGCCTCTTCTGGTGCAGCCACAACTATTATGTAGTTTCTAACACTGCTATTAAAATATATAAGGATTATTTATTTGTAACAAAAATTTATAATGAAGAAAATCCTGCAATGGACTTTGAATTAATTAATCACTGTGGTTTCTTGTTATGAAAGTTTCTAATGGGTCACCCATTACTATCTTTATATTGAAGTTTACCATGATTTTTTTCCCAAGCAGTGTTGAGAAAAGATAATTTGGATTTATGGTGTGTCTCTTAGAATTTGGTCTGATACTGCCATACACTGTTAATAAATTTGCTTGGGGAGTATCTGTTCTTCAGTGTCAGTATAAAAAGTATGAGTTTTATAACCAATAACAGTCCACAAGCTTGGATGTGCAAAGCTTAAACTTTCTAGTCAATAACTGAATTTAACTCTCTAGTCTATTTCTGCTTTTAATGGAAAACTTATTGTTGTTACTTTGACAACCTTCACTTCTAGTTTAAATCTAAACTAAAATCTAAATTTGGTCTAAAATTCAGTCTAATCAGAATTTTCTTCCCCTTCCTTCTGCTTCCCCTAAGTTTCTGGCAAGTAAGCGTGGCATAAGGAAAGGGAATCTGGCTTCCCTGTCCTCCTCTGATCTCTCTGGCTCTCACTGTGGGATCTCCTCCTACTAGGTCTTTGGTCTTCCCTCCATGCAAGGGTTATGTAATCTGCATCCTCTGTCCCAGAATCATGAGCTGTCACCTCTCTTCTCAACCACTCCTGTGACTCTTTTTTTTTTTGGTGGAGCTATTATACTTCCTCAGGAACTCTTGACTGTTTTCCAGGTACTACACTGTGAAAACAACTTTGTGAACTGCACTGGGGATCTGCCATCTACATTCCTCCTTCAGCCCTTTGACCTACAGTGTGGCATCATGTTGGACTCGGGTTTTGCTGTGAGCTATGTAGTATCTGAACCACACTGTGGAAAGCCAGGAAATGGCTTCTTCTTCTCTGAAATCCACCGCTCTCACCTGTAACTTCTGATATGCATACAACTATGTCCTCTGGTTTCACTCCAGAGGTGGTAGGGGCAGTGTACCAGGCCACTTTTCAGGTCCTCACAGCATATGAGCCCTTCAAACTGTTGTCTCTTATCCAAGAGGCAGGAAAACTGTTCTTTGGACAGCCAGTTTCCTCTGAAATTTTTCCCACTCTATGAATGCTTTGTTCTCAGTTTTCCAGAATTTAGCTTTTGTAATTCATAGCCAAATCTTCAGAATCTCCAATAGGTTTTTATTTCTTCCTTTTTCTCAAGTGCTTGCCTTTGCTCATCTCATGAATCAATTGTGGAAATGCAAAGCCAAAAATGCTCTGTATTTTCCCACCCCCCAGCCCCACTTGCTCCCTACAGACTGACAGGAGAGAAAAAATTGCTGAGAAGGAAAAATACAAATGTTACCATTGTCTTAGACAGGAGAGGAGGTGGCAAGGTTAACACTGGAATCAGAGTGGGAGTGGGAGGCAGTTAGGTGGGAGGGGTGGAAACTATTTTTGGGCTTGTGGAACTTGGAAAATTTCCTCCTGTGACTCTGACATAACTCTTTCCTCTCCCTGGAACCTCACTGTATGAGGTTCAGTGCTTACCAATGTCTTTCATTGTGTGGTATATTCTTAAATACGCCGTCTTGTATCAAGAAGGGGGCTGAGGGTCATTGTTCCCTGCACTGCAAGGCAGTCATCCTTTCCTTCTATCCTAAATGAATAAAAGGGCCATACTTGTCTTGTTCAGCGTTGTCTTCTAATCCTAGTCATGTGGTAGATGCTCCAGAAATGTTTACTGTATGAATGACTAAGGATGGTGAGAACGGCAGCTGGGGTTATCTTTGGGAAAAAATGATGTCCAAGACAATTGAAGAAGTGATGCTATTATGACTTGGAAGGAAGGATAATCCTAGGTTAGGAAAAGATGTGGGTGGAGAAGGGAAAATCATTTCTACTTGATGAGGCTCATATTTTGAAACCCAGCATGGCACAGAGTATTGACTTTTGTTTCTAGGATCTGATGGCCAAAACTTTCCATCTACTTTCCCCTCTTAACCCTTCTGCAATAAGACACGGAGTCCTGGTTAGTCTCTGAGTCCTTGAGCAGAAGCTTTCTGGGCTGTCCAATCCTGAGCATCAGCAACGTTCATCTACTGTCAAACTAGACATTAGATCAGGATCTTAGAACGGCCTTCCTCAGGCCACAGGCCAGTTTCCCCAGGTGAGGCTTCTTCATAAAGGCCTGCCCACCCCAGCCGGGTCCTCTCACCTAAAGTCACTGCATGGAGGTAGACACAGAAGCAGGAAACAATTCCAAATAAGGAGTTCGTTTCCCCAAAATGTCTCTCTCATTGATTTTCCCATTTATTTTCTACTCTTTTAAAAGCCATGCTAACCATAGAGCTGAAATGTCAGTTTGGTCAGTTTCAAATCAGTTATATGACATTGTTAACCACTTTTTACATCAGGAAGTAAGGAGAAATTCGGAGGAAATTATTGTAAATCCTGTATTACTCTGTCCAACGTTGTTTCTATACTTCCTTGGTTTTTGAAAGTAGTGTGGAAGTGATTCATCGACTATAATATCCTAACAATCCCATGTCAGATTTTGCAGTATCCCTTACAGAAAGACATCTTATCTAATGAATTTTTCAATCAGGGAGTAACAGGGCATAAATCACTGGTCATTGCCAGATTGGGCAAAAATGAAAATTCAGTCTCATTTTTACATATTCTTTCTGCTTGAGATATTTAAATATGTTATTCTTTATTATGTGTATATTACATAAGCAAAGATAGTTTGCAATCTGCCATTTTTACTTATTTACAGCAAAATTGTAGAAACTAATGTTTTTTTTCATTTATGGTTGTGTGGGAAAATGTATTATTCCTTCAAATCATTGAATCTTAAAATATTAGCTTGAAACTTTCCATATTGATGAGTTGCAATATTTTGGCAAAAATCTTTGTAATTAAGCAACCAAAAATTTGAGAAAGTATAGTTAAAATATGTGTTTCATTACAATAAAATAGAGATGTGAAGTTAGTGATTTTAGTATAATACGGAGTTTATTTTGATAGAAAGCACACACCCGAACCTTTTCAACAACAGTTTGTCGAATACTCACTGGGAGCAAGGCTAAACTCTGTAGAGAGTAAAACAATGAACTGTCAATTTTCTGCCCTCAATGAATGTATAAAGTAAGGTATAAAAGTAACTCTACTGGAAAACAAGTTGGAAAGTGGCAAATAACCTAAGAAATTAGAAACCCGTCTATTGCTTCTAGCAAGAGATGAAGGAAGAATCTGGGAGAGTTGGTAGCTTTGGAGTTATTTCTGGAATGATGATATGCAAAGAGAAAACCTTCCCGATAGAAGAGTAGTATGTGAAGCATATGTAATTTGGAGACTGCTTGTATTTCATGTATACATAGGGTAAAAAGCATTTTGACGCTTGGCTTAGGGACTTAATCAAAGATAAATCCATTCTAGCCACAAAGTCACCTTGGACATTTTATTGCATTCTGGCCCTAGCGTATTTATTTATGCTTGTTGTTCACTCTGCCTGGGATGTTTTCTCCCCAGATATCTGCATGACTCTCTTCTTCACCTCCTTTAAGTCTTGGTGATAACTATGACCACACTATTTAAAATTTCTGCTCTCACTCCTGTCTCTCTTCCCTGCTTTGTCTCACCATACTCACTACTATCTAACATGATATGTACTATGTACTATTCTTATTTATTTTAGTTGTCTGTTGTCCCTCCCTAGAGCGTGCACTTCAGGAAGACAAGGATTTTTTAATGTTTTGTATCCTCAAATCCTCTAATAGTGCATTGTACACAGTTTGCATTCAATATATATTTGTGGAATGGTTGAGTGAGAGAACAAATATGAATAAACAAAGTGATTGCAAACAGTTTAATTTAATTATTTTAAGACACAGCACAGTTATAAGATGAATACGCATGTTCTTTCTTGGTGGCAGGTAGCTCATGTGTGATTTAAATCAGCATATGATGGCTAGGAGCACATTTATTGGCTGTGTAACCTTGGGCAAGTCACTTGACTTCTCTGTGCCTCAGTTTCTTCATCTGTAAAATAGGAGGAATGAAGTCCCTTCTGCATAGGATTATTATAAACATTAAATGAGTTAATATATTCACATACGTCTGGTATATAGCAATTGTTATATAAGTATTTATTATAATAATTTGCTTTCCTTCTATAAACTTGAGTTTGGTTTTGCCTGCCCAAAATACCTATAAAGACTGAGGACAGACCAGATATTTTGGGCTTTTCTTTAAACTTGCATAGTTCAGGTTTCACTATTTCCTTCTGTGTTGACAATCATGTTGCATCTTTTGTCAGATCCTTCCCCTGGGGCTGCCTTCAATCCTCCGTACATTAAACATCTCACTCTGGTCACCTTTTATAGGTGACCTTTTCCCACTTTAACTTCCCTCTTCCATCCTTTGTGCCCACAGTTCTGGCCGTGGAGTATGTGCTCAGCCAGCATATCTGTTAATTATTATCTTAATTGGCTTTGGTATTTTCCTCTGGTGTCTCTTTTCCAGGGAATAATTTATTCTTTCTGTTTTTGAATGCACCTCACAGAATTGTATTATCTGAATTTCACCATTCTGTAATATCCAATCATTGCTATATCCTTTTTTTTATACCTGACCAGGAAATCCATTTTTTTATCTCTCGTGCAAATAACAACATAGAGAGAAACAAATGTCTTTCTTAAATGCTTTTAATTGCCATGCTGCCCACATACACTGTCGGGAGAGATGTGTTAATGAGAAACACATCTCTCTCTTCTACTTTAATCAATTAATTGCTTGGCCTCCCTACTTCCATTTTCTTAGTTTAGACCTAAGAACCCAATAAAACCCTGATAGCTTCCTTTAGATGTTGGAACAAACTGTTTTCATGCAATTCAGTTTCTTGAGTATCAGTGTATACAGTGGCTCTAAAACATCAGTTTAAGCTTTGTCTCTTTCATGTTCCGGGTTCTTGAGGTCTAGCAGAACAGGTCTGTAGAGGCTTAGCTTCCAGGTCAGGTCCTTCCGTAGAGAAAGGTGGACACAACTGTCTGTGTAACCTGTCTGTTCCTGGAGCCCTTTGGGGAGCTCAAGTCTAGTGCATGCTATCTCTTAGGGTATACAAATGAGCAGTCATCAGGTAAGAAGTGGTCCTTGATTAGGGTTGCAAAGTCACATTGAGCATTTTAAAAAAATGAAGAAAAATGTTAAACAAACCAACACTATTTTTGCATGAAAGACCTTACTTTTTTTTTTTTTTTTGCTATAATGCATCCCTGGATTAGCAAACAAAAGCGGAAAAGTGAAAAGTGGACTTTTTCCTTACAGACCTATGTTCACTCCATAGCTAACAGTGAGTTAAATATTTGGCTGGTGAGAAAGGTGAGAAATGGATGATTCAGTCACTCCAAATAAAGAATCTACAGCTGGAACTAAAGGCTGGTCAGATCCAGCCTTGCTAGGAATTGTTTTTAGGTCCTCTCCTACTAGACAAAAGTTAAGGTAGTCAGAAGGCAGGGGCTGCCTGTATCTAGACATAAAGGCCTTTGTAAAAGTGACAAAAATGTCAAAATGACAATTTTGCAGAAATTACTCTTAATTAGAAATAGCAGAGAGAATGCATAACACAGGGGCTCTTTTACAACCCTGGCCTCTGTTGGGGGGCCTGACACTTTCCTCTTTGGGGCTGTCTCCCCTCATTTGGATGCCAGTGCAGAAACTGTTATGACCCTGGGCTGGCTCCCCCACAGCCAGTCTTATTTTTGACCCAGTCAATCAAGGTGCTAATTGTGCTTATGAATACCTCCCAGCTATTCTTAACACATTGTTCCAACAGTTCTCCTTGGCATTTAAAAGTGACTTTTGACTGTTAACTTCTATCTCCTGTTAATACCCACCTCTTCTACTGTCTTTTTTGGCAAGAGCCAACTTCCTTTTCATTTTTTTAAATAAAATTTTATTTTAGTAGTTTTAGAAAAATGCAGAAAAAAATGAAAGGGAGTTTCTATAAATTAATCACCCACTTTTCCCTATTATTAGTGTCTTAAATTAGTATGATGTATTTGTTGCAATAAATGAACCAATATTGATGCATTACTTTTAACCAATGTACATGTTTTATTCAGATTTCATTAGTTTTAATGTTCTTTTTCTCTTCCAGAGTCCCGTCCAGAATACCACATTACATTCAGTAGTCGTGTCTTAGACTCCTCTTGACTGTGATAGTATCTCAGAATTTCCTTGTTTTTGAATATCTTGATAGTTTTGAGAGTACCGGTCAGGTATGTTACAGAATGTTCCTCAGTTGGAATGTATCTGATGTTTTTTCTCATGATTTGACTGGGGTTGTGGATTTTGGGAGTAAGACCACAGCAGTAAACTACCATATTCATCACTTCATAACAAGAGTGCATGCTGTCAAAGTGACTTCTCACTGCTGATGTTTATCTTGATAACCTGACTGAGGTAGCGTTTACTAGATTTCCTCACTATAAAGTTCCTCTTCCACTCCCTTTCACAGTGTACTCTTTGGAAAGAAAGTACTATACACAGCCTCTACTCAAAGGGTAGGGACTTATGCTTCACCTTCTTGAAGGCAAAGTGTATACCATATATAAATTATATGGAATGCAAAGGAGATTTCCTTCCTTCCTTCCTTCCTTCCTTCCTTCCTTCCTTCCTTCCTTCCTTCCTTCCTTCCTTCCTTTTTTCCTTCCTTCCTTTCTTTCTTCCTTCCTTCCTTCCTTTCTTTCTTTCTTTCTTTCTTTCTTTCTTTCTTTCTTTCTTTCTTTCTTTCTTTCTTTCTTTCTTTCTTTCTTTCTTCTCTCTGTCTTTCTTTTCTTTCTTTCATCACTAAAAAATATAAGTGTGTATTCATGGTTATTTGTTTTATACTTTGGGTTATGTGTAATCTAATATGACTATTTTTTTTACTTAAATTGGGAGCCCACTTTATTTTTAAGGAGTCACTGATCACTAATATTGCCTCTTCCCTTAATATTCTTTGTTATTGTATGCTCAATAGTATGGTTTAGAGAGTTTAAAACACATTGACTCAATTCTAGACAGCTATTTTAAAAGGTTTCTTCCAGATCCTTCCCTTCTTTCTTCTTCCATAAATCCCAAGACATTTACAAAAATAATCTATGGTTAGAAACCTACCGATGGACATGCTTCCAGTTTTATTAATAGAAAACTACCCAAATTCACTGGGTAACTTCCCTACCCTCAACCTTACTTGGATGAGTTAGTGAGTTTTCATCACATCTTCTGTGTAGTATCTTGATCACTGGCACTCAATAAATATGAAATGATGATCAATACAGAACACTAAGTAGTCTCAGTTGAGAAAATATTGAATAGAAACACAAAGGAATCAAAGTTTAATAAAATTTTCTTTTCCTTCAAAGCTGGTTAATCCAGTTTGAGAACTTTCTAGATAAAGAAGATGAAACATCACGTTTTCTAAAATGTAATGACAATCTATTCCCAGAATGCTTTTTAGGGTAAAATGAAGCTACCCTTTAAGCCCATAAATCTGTTGTTCATTGTAGATTTTTCTTTATAATTTTTAAGTTCATCCTGAGTTGTAAATGTCTATGACTCCATGTGACTGAGTTTCTCAATTTTAATTTTTCCACTACATTCAATCAGTTGACTCCTTTTACCTGAGAAAGAAATGGCTTATTATGATTTAACTAAAATGCTCCATCTGGGACAATGGCCTTCAAGTATTTGTCTCCATTGAGTTACTGGCCACATATGCAGCTCCAATTATTAGAAATGGAGTTTAGAAAAATCTACCATTACTCCTCAGACAAATACCTTTGTAAATGTTGTTTCACTGGTTGCTTGAATCCAGTGCTCTTTAGGGGTCATTTCCCCTTCATTTAGTAGCAGTCACTGCAATGCTTTCTACAAGAGTGGAACTAGGCAATGAGTAAGCACTCCTTGAAAATTACTCTTCTGTTTCAGCCTGTCTGTCTTGAGGTGGGTCTCCTTGGTGTGTCTAATCTAAGAAGTATACACTCCAGGGGCTTCCTGGTTTATTGCTGCTCTGGCCTAGCCCTTCCAATGGTCACGTCTGGTGTATGACACGTTTGCCTGTTCTATGGTCTTGCAATGATCACTTATTTTTTTTATTTTCTGACTCACTTCCCAAAGGATTTGAAAATGACAGGCTTCTAGTTGGTATTTTTTGGGGGGACCGTACCTGTAGATATCGAATCTGATATCTGATTACCCACTTGGAAGTCTAAGTACGTGTGGTAGAGTAGAAGAATATACAGCTGATTGGGTGGGGTCAGAGATGGCACTAGGAAAGTGGGAATAGTGCTTGCAAAGGGCCACGGTTGGCATGTGGGAGGCTGTCAATGTCTAACATAGGGGAAAAGCCTTATGGTAGAGGTACATGTGCCCGCTCTCTAAGTCACAGAAGCATTGAAAAAAGACTTTGGACTTGTCTGAAGTCCTGAGTTCTGACCCTGGCTTTGTCTCTATCTGGTTGTGTAGCTTACAGCAAATCATTTGAACTCTGTAGACCTCTATTTTCTCATTTGTAACTAAGTGGGTTGGACTAAGACACTCTTAACTCTAAGGTCCTATGATATTTATTTAATGGTTTCCAAAAATTTTTCACAAAGTTACCTTAAATTTTGTGGACATAAAAAAAAGATAGGTTTTAGTCATCTCTCTTTTTAGAGCAAGCTGCAAAAAATAAAATTTATTTAAATGCATTTTTAACCATACAGCTTTATTGAGTACATGGTACTAAGAATTCAGTGAATAAGAAACAGTCCCTCCCTCAAATGTGCTAATGTTTGTACTATAAAACATGTCAGCACCCCCTCCTTCTTTCCACACTCCTACCCTTTGCTGAAAAAAACTCAAGCTGGGACCAAATCTCTGGTTGGCTTTTTCCAAAAGCTTTAATATCCCAGAGTTGTGGCAGAGACCCTTTGTAACCCAAAGTGAATTCAAGAGAGTTCCTAAAAGTGACAGCTCTTCTGGTCTCCGCATTGACAGGTTTTTGGACAATAAATCATTATCCAATCTATTTATTACCCAGACCCCAAGCTGTTAGCATATGTGGTACCTTTTCACAGGTAAGGAAATGTATGCCCTTCAGAAAAATTGCATAAATATGCACCTTTTGTGCACCAATTAGGGATAAGCCCTCCTTCTTATGAGCTGAGTTAACCCCTTATCAGGGCACCCAGTACACGCTGGGTGGGCTCTCAGCCTCTCTCCTGCACCTTGGTGGATGCCCTGTACAACCACATGTTGTTGCCTTGCCAGTGAATCCCTAGAAGCCTTCCTCAGAAAAATGCCATTCTTTGGACATTAACCAGGAAAGAGCTCTCTGGGAGTCACTATCCTAACAGAACCAGGCTGTTAGGACAGTCTGTTTTCTTCATTTTTAAAATATGACTCCATGTGTGTGACCTGCCTCAGGGTTTTGGTGACAAGGCATCTTGTTTTTGTTGGGTTGTCCTGGTTTTTACTACTTTTTTTCCCCTTCAGTGTCCTGAGAAGTCCTTCTGAGTGCCAATATGTCCCCTTTAATAAATCAAAACCACCCATGCAGGATCACAGCCCTTGAAATATGACTATGAGGAATGTTCAGAAGCTGAGCTGCTGATGGCACTGCCAAAGCTAAGCCAGCAGGATTCTCCACCTCATACACTCTTATTTAATTGGCTTAATGAGTTTGGGCTGATGTAACTAAGTGATCAATCAGGTTAGTGTTATGAGATATTGGAAGATGGCATTAGAGAAGAGAAAAGGCATTTGGCAAATTGACTGCAAGACGGGGATGAGAAATTTTGATTTAACAATTGAATAATTTCTTTTTATTTTTTTCCTATCCCTTGAATGCTGATAAGTCATAACAAAACCTCCTTGGATGTGCTTGCTTGCTCATGTTTCATTGGAATTCATTTTGCAGTTCCCCCTTTGTTTTGATTCAAGCATGCTTTTCTTTCTCTCGAACGCTATAAAGTAGAAGTTCTGCCTTGTATGAAACATTCAAGAACCAATGAATGCCTGCTATCTAGAAAAGTGAAATGCCCTATCGAATTCCTCCTACCCTTACACATTGTTAATAGATTCTGTGAAAAAAATATTAAAGAAAACTTGAGTTTTAGCACTGAAATGTAGCATTAATTTCATTTCAACATTAGCCACTTTGTTCCTATTTATATAGTGAAGTGGGTGATTGGCCAGAGAGAGGATTTTGGTCTGTGGATTTTTTTCCCCTTCTTTTCAAAATGGCTATCAGAGGGAGGAAGTCCTTGGGTCATCTCAGGCCAGTAACTGAAACTGCTTGAGACAGACATTCTTCTAACTCTTGGAAGGTTAGAAATCGGGTGAACTTGTCAAGCTTGGCTGGTTTTACAGTTGACTTGCTGTGTCTGAGGTAAATATGGGTACCCTGCAGCATGTGGAGTTCTGCTGTTCATTTACCAAGATCTAAGGGCCTGATTTTGTTTTTTAAAAGGAAAATTTGAACTTTTGTCAAACTTGTAAAATGAATATAAATTTGCTCCTCAACTCTGGGGCCAGGAAGTGTTCTATTTCTTGATGTTCAAATAAATCTAGCTCTGTTCCCTCCTCTTCCCTGCAACATTGGTAGGAAATTTAATCTCATCCATTTTTGCCCTGCACTTTCCTCTGGTCATTCCCAAGAACTGAATGTCTTCTGCCTTTCAGAAAATCTGAGGAAAAGTCTCTGGCTTGTTGCTGAAGTGGCTCATTGAAAAGTGAGTGGGTCTGATGCCACACTGTACATGTCTAACTTGGCCATGGGGATTCTTGGTCCCTCCTGGCCACAGGGCACAGGGTTTAGACTTAGGCCTCTGTCACCCCAATAGCAGCCCTGCACAGGGTAGGGCCTTAAGGTCCACTGGGGTAGAGTCATGTCTTTTAGAAACTCCTAAGCTTTCCTCTTGAACAATCCAGCCATCTCCTTTGGGAGCCTAAGCTTCTGAAAACTCCTCCTATCAGTGAGTCAAGCCTCAGACAGCCAGATCACAGTGCCTTGCTCTTCTTTTGAGATGGAGCTAGGAAAAGTATCTCTCACTCTTTGACAATAAACCTACAAGCATACTTAAGTATGCTGTGTTCCCTGTCATATTTGATGTCTTCTTAATTTGCTTCTTACTCACAAACTGTTGAATAAGCTAACAGCATTTTTAAAAAGTTCATGGTTATGTTGCCGGGAAATAGTCTTTGATGTCTGTGATAATTTTGTTTATTTTTTTCTTTCTTTCTTTTTGTTTTTCATAATAAAAAACATGAAGTTATCGCTCTCATTGCCTCCTCTTTATGTCCAAGTGCAGAGTTCTTCTGAAGGGCAGGCTTTGTGGTTCACATGGAATGTAAACAGCTCAAATGGTCCCACTTCCAAGAAACCTTTTTTAACCTTAAGGCTGAATGAAGTGAATTCTTCCCATTCTCGACTGTATTCCGAGCAATACTCTGAGCATACTTTTAAAATAAATTTATTGTGAATACTCCCATATCCAGGGTGAGCTCTGATTTCTTCTCTCATTCAGCCCAAGGGAGAGTGTCCGGGCCAAAGAAGTATTTTTTTGGGTGGTGAAAATTTCGATATAATAAAAGAAAGCGGAAGAGTTACTTCACTTTGTGTGGCCTTTGGTCTATGTTTGGTGTCTCCTCTTTAGACTTGTTGCTTTAGATCCTTTCCTGATTCATTCATTTATTTGTTCATTTCAAAAGATTTTTCTTGAAGGCTTGCTATGTGTCAAACATTGCCTAGGTCCTGGGAATGGTGCAGAGATAATTCAGAGAATCCTTCATCCACCTGGCTTATAGTTCACTGGACTGTCTCTCTTAGAACTCAGATGGTAGAATGAGATTACCTTGGGCCTGCCTACCTCATGGGAGAGGTTTGTATGTCCTGAGAAGGCCAGCTGGGAAGCAGAATGAGCCTTCAAGAAAGTAGGTGTCTTCCATATTAACGCTTCCATAGCCTACCTAGTCAAGGAGCTTACAGCTCAAAATTTGTCTGTTCCAGCCCACCTTTTCTTTGTACAGCAAATACGGATTGTCTGCTGTGCACATGGGAATCAGTAGGGAACCTGACAGACAGAATCCCTAAGTCATGAAGACTACGTGAATGTCTAGGCTTGTCTCTGAGTATATCTCCCCTGGGAACCCAAAGTTTTCTGGATTTATAGGAGGAGACTGATTGACAATTCCTGATCTGGAGTCCCACCATAACCCTCTTTCTAAGTCATTTTAGAGGTAAAATTACCCATTTATTACATTGTTGCAATAATTTTCTTACTTCATTGTGTCCCTAACTGGACTCAGGAGGGCAGAGGTCGTGTTGTCTTTACTCTAGTACTCTGGGGAAAATACCTTGTGCTCTAGTAAAGTTCCTTGTGCCTCCCCTTGTGGAAAAAGTGAATCCAGAAGCACATTCAGGGGGAAACAGAATGGTGCTGAAACTATTCTCTTCTGCAGTTCAAAAGACATCTTTTTGTTCTTAATTATATTTCAATTTCGGACTTAGGAAAATATATGGATAGAGTGTGAATAGATGAATAAATGCTGAAATATTTTCTTTATTCAAGGAGCTATACTAGGATCTGTGAATGACAAAGCAGTGGATCGAGCTGCACTTGGTGGCCAGGTATATGGCAGGGGAGATGAGACACATACAAACAGCTGTAATAAAGAATCAGAAATTGTGAGAGCCAATAAAGTGCTTCAGAAATTCTGAGGGAGGGAAATTTGGTTAAAATTATTCATGTATTTATTTCTGAGGTGGTTAATTTAGTTTTTTTTTTTTTAAACATCACAATAGAGACCATTAATTTACTTATGGGAATGGATAAAGGTGAGATTCAAGGATTTGAAGTTGTTTGTCAAGAGGCACACGTGTCTTAACCTTCACGAATACTAATCAGGCAGTCAGATGCAGGGGACATACAGTGAGGTGACAGTCAAAGGGTAGAGGCGAGTCCAGGGCCCCGTTCTTCCCTCTATCCCACAATTCAGGATCTAGTCTCACCTGGAATGGTCATCTGAGGAGTTGTTACAACTCAGGGAATCCCAAAGAGAACATAAACTTTTGTTTTCTGTTACCTCTTTCCTCCCCCACTTTATTCTTAACCTTAAAAAAAAAAACAACTATTTTTTTTTCCTAGCTTTAAGATACTTGTGGCTGGGCATAGTGGCTCATGCATGCAATCCCAGCACTTTGGGAGACCGAAGTGGGAGGGTCACTTGAAGCCAGGGGTTCAAGACTAGCCTGGAAAACACAGTGAGACCCCGTTTCTACAAAAAGTAAAAAAATTAGCTGGACGTGGTGGCATGTACCTGTAGTCCTAGATAGTTGGGAGGCTGAGGCAGGAGGACTGCTTGAGTCCAGGAGTTCAAGGTTGCAGTGAGCTATGATCACACCACTGCATTCTAGCCTGGATGACAGAACAAAAACCGCGTCTCAAAAAAAAAAAAAAAAAAAGATACTTTGTTACTTTGTTTTGCTATACAATTTCTTTCTGATTTTGGTTGCTTAATTCTGGTATTTGACCTGTGTCTGTGTAATGTCCTCCATTATTCTTAAGCTTGCCTTGACAATAGAATTTCTATGATTTGTGTACGTTCCCAATTATACCACGTGTTAGATCATTGCTTTGAGTTTCATTGTCTAGAGAGTGTCCCTGGCTAAATCTGTACCAGCTCAGAAAAATCTGGCTATATGACATCTTATTAAAATATAAATACCATGGGGATCTTTGTTTATTTTTCAGAGCCCAGGGTTCAGAGGTTCTGAGAGGGTTGCCACTGCCTTAGAGAGGGGATAAGGATGTTTTGGAAACAATGTTACTCTATGCCAATGTGGTAATCAATGCCAACATTGAGAACACTAACAGAGCACTGCTGTCTTTTTACCCCTGCCTTTTAATTTGGTCAAAATATGGAAGGTGGGTTCTTTATGTGTTCATAATTTTTTAACTAAAAAGTAATAGGAAAAAAGACAACTATTGCTGCCTCAGAAGCCATGGTAAACATTCAGAAATAGCTCATCTGTCTCTTGAGCTCATTTGGAAGCAACAGAACTGCAGGAAGGGCTATGACCCAAGTTCATTGAAAGACATGACTCGGCACATTTTTCCTGCATGGTCTTGTGCATCAACTTCCGCTCATGTTTTTTCAGGGTCAGTGTTCAAAGTGACATTTGGGAGATATGCCTGACTTCTGCCTGGTTCTCAACAAATCTGGAATCTTTTGCAGGTCCGTAGCAAATGTTGGCAAAAATTTTTGCAAACGGGCCAAATTTTAGTTTCATTATAAAATGTAAAGTCAGAGCTGGCTTTGAGTTCTGTACTAACATTTCACACAAGACTAATTTGCAGTTCTTCCACATGGATTCAGTGTCTAGGGCATACTGCCTGCTACTCTAAAATGCATGTGATGTAAGGATGGTAGTAAGGTAGGGAATAAAGTTTGTTCCTATGTGGGGAAGTATGAAGGTTTTGGGGTTTGTGGCAAGAAAGAGTTAGATTTTAAAAAATTACTCCAGTAACAGCAGCTTTGCCTAAATAGTTTCAGTATTAGTTAGGGAAAATGGCAGAGAACCAACACTTTATTGATTGACTAGTAGTAGACATTGTGCTTGACATATATTATCTTATTCAATCATTACAATACTCCATGAGGTGGGTGTCTATTTTCTTTTTAACTAGGCAAATAACTTATTTGCCTCTGGACTCTGGAAATCACCTCTTTGTCTCTGCTATACATCAGATGTGTGTGAATGTGTATTTATCAACCAAAGGATACTTTGGTGGCAAGGAGTCAAAAATATTCTCCAGTTAGAGGCAGATCCAAATTGATATGTCTCTGGTTCATGAACAGCGCTATAGCATACAGTTGTGCAGGTTGCTAACTGCATGAGGGTTCCTGGCCAAGGGACGACTGAGGGATATAATCAGACCCCTACTCCACTCACAAAGCTGCATACTTTGGTTCAAGACTATGTGGGAAGAAGAGACACCTTTTTTCCAATTTACTCATGTATGTTAGAGGCAACTCCGCTGATGCAGATCCTTTATAATAAATGAGCAGCCTAAGAAAGAAACTTTGAAATTCTAGGTAATTTCCCTTTCATCCTGGCATTTGGGATGCTCGTCTCTTCATTTTTCCCCTTCTCTACCATGCACCTTGGGACTGTCCCTTGGAAATCCATTTGTCCCAACTGCTGATCTCACGCTGGGACTAGACTGAGCAAGTGGCCAAATTGGGAAGTATGTACCTGCCTTCCTCCCTCCCTCCCTCTCTCTGCTATCCCTGGGCCTGGAGAGCTGGCACTGATGCAGTAATCTTTGTTCCTTTCTAGACATTGCTTTGTATAAACTGCTTAGATGCATGTTCATGTTCTTCTTCTCTTCAGCCTTTTCCCCTAAAACTGTGTGAATGGCTAGGAAAGTATCATTTTTTTAAACCCCCAGAATTTCAAACTTTGGAAAATGGTTTAAAGGAAAATTTGATTGACATGTTATCTTTCAATTCTTTAGTAAGTATGTTTAGCTTTATAGATAAAATCAGATCTAAAAAACACAAAGAAGAAAGGATAACTGTATGTTAACGATTACAGCAAATGTTTAGTGAGCATTTGCTTAATTCTTAACAATGTATTATGTGTAGGAGCAGAATACAAAATACTTACAGCACAAAAATGAATTTGTAACTTGGTATAAAAAGATGTGAAAACTGTCCATGTGCTATAACTTGTTTGTAATCTAAGGGATGGGAGGTAGGAACCCCAGGACTCTGGGGTATGTTCTCCCAGCTCTGACTCTTGCATCCTGGCCATCTTGCGAAGTCGGCTGGTGTCTGGCCTTCACTTTCCTTATCTGTAAGTAAGACTCCATTCTCTGCCAGACCTTCCTCCCAGGCTATTGTGCCTGGAGGGAGATAACGGATGTGAAATACTTTAAAATGTGTGAGACTCTTTGTATACTTAAGGTTTAATTGTCTTTACAAAGAAAGATTAAAAGATCATTGATAAGTTCTTCAAAACATATAAATTGTCCTTTTTAAGTAATGCATACTTTGTGTGAAAAATTTAGAAAGAATAGAATCAGGTATACATTAAAAGAAAAAAAATACACACAGATCTACTTATAAGCCCCAGAGATAATCATGGTTAATATTTTGATATATGATTTTATAGTCTTCCATAAATTTACATTAATTTATCATAACTTAGATACTATTATATATACATTTTTAAACCTATCTTATTCAATTTTGTATCAATTTAATGATTTGCAGGAAGCACACAGACAGCTGTCTTCTGGGATTCAGCAAATATCGGCTTTAGATACGGGTCCAGAGATTTGGCCTAGTAGCAGTTCATAACACGGTTTTCATTGGATTTATACACAAAATCAAGATATCTCTCTAGAGTCATTTATATTTAAGTTCAAAATATAGTAATTTTCTCCTTATTTTTAAGGTTTTAATCTAGACATATATAGTCACACTTTCAAATTTTATACACTATCAGGAGTTGAGTAACTCAAATAATCTATAGTAAGATATTCAGATAAGAATATATTAAGTGGAATGTTGATATAGGCAAATGTTGAAAACTCTAGCTGCTGTTCAGCACTGTTACCTCCTATTAAATGGTTGATTTGCTTATGATAGGATGTAAGTAGAACTTTAAATACACGGGGGGAGTTCTCAAGTATCCAGACAGTGTACGGGTTGCTGAAAAAATAATTACCTGGAAATTTAACTCTTGCAAATTGGGACTTTTGTGTGTATGAATGCTTTTCTTAATTCAAGGCACATTGGGAGTTTCAAATCGTATATGCTTTGAAAAAAATCTCAATTTCCCACAGACTTTGCTAAAAATATGTTGCCTCCTTTGGGCTTTTAATTTATATCACTTGCCTCATCTTTCTTGGTTAGTCATACCAGTATTTGTAAATTGTCTTAGGTGATATGATACTTTCTTAATCACGATTAAATGTAAAGTGGCAGAAACATTCCTTTTGGACAAATCACTTTTTTCTTCTGAAATCAGTTCGATCTTGAAATGAAGCAGTATCAATTCCAAGAACAGGCTTTATCTTATCATGCCTTCAAGGTTTTATGCCTCTTCCTCCGTGCCTTGCCCTCCCTTCCCCCACTCCCTGCTCTGTTTCTCTGTACCTCAGGTTTTAACAAGAAGCGGGAGGAACCTCAGGAGGATATTTAGAGGGTGAGAATATGTAGATGGATCTGAATCTCTTTATTAATGGTGAGTTGCATAACAAATGCCATGGGGTTGGTAGGTTTTACCGTGTCTATTAAATATTAACAGTACTTGTACTTTCCGGGGTATTGTTGAAGTGCCTGGATACCGCTCAGCCAATCACAAAGAAACAGGTTTCCATGGAAGCAATATTACGGATTCATTTCATTCACAATGAAATCCACACAGCAAGACAGATCTGCAAAAATAACCCATGTAAAATCAAAGCAAAATATTTCTGGGTGTTTGTTCTATGCCTTTTGGTGTGCGTGTCTGTTTTCATTTTAAAAGTGATCTAAAAATATCTGGGCATTCAGGAGAGCCTCCAAAAAAGCTGGAGCTCTTTCTTACCCCTGCCTCGCTGTTTGTTGCTGTTCTTCTAGTTGTGCATACCTGTATGTTTGAAGTGCTCAAGCCCCTTCCTTGTTTACCTTCTTGAACACAACATTTTACACCTAATTTAAAAATGAAAAACAGAATACGCAGAATATTTGGTGAGTATAGACTATTTGAAAAGACATTTATATACCAATAATAAAAAAGAAGTAAAAACAATTAATGATTTTTGATCCTCCT
Organism: Avahi laniger; assembly: GCA_963575035.1. Lineage (NCBI taxonomy): Eukaryota > Metazoa > Chordata > Mammalia > Primates > Indriidae > Avahi > Avahi laniger. Next base: position 110,919 of record CAUYSK010022277.1, on the reverse strand, counting down.
CTATAAAGGGCTTTAATTACTCACTGAATTAGATACTGCTATTACCTTTATTTTACAGGTGAAAATAGAAGCTCAGAGAGGTTCAAGTAACCTCTTCAAGATTGCACAGCTAAGAAGTGTCAGAACCTCGTTTCCAATTCAGATTTGTCTAATAGTAGATGCTATAATCCCAAATCACTATGCCATGTTTTTATTTTCATGAAGGAGAGCATCAATATTATTTGTCACTGAAGTCAGATCATATCTATCTATCATCAATTTCCAGCCATACATATATATATATGTGTATACACACACACACACACACACACGTTAAACCGTGCTCACTCCTTTTGTCATTGCTTTCATAACAAGCATTGTGTTTATAGCTCTAACATGGCATTATTTTATTGCAGCCATTGTTTACCTGTTTCTTCATGGCTAGATTCTGGGTCCAGATGATTGTGGTTGGGTTTGGATTGATCTGGATACCTCTTGAGGCTAGAATTACTTGGCGCAATTGCCACTTTATATAAACATAGGTGATTTAGAATGTGCGAGAATTTGAGTGACAAGCAAAGAATTTTTACATAGACCCTTAGCAAAAGCAAAATTGTGTTGGGACTGGGAATGTCATTTGGACAGACAAAACCTTTTCACTTTTCACCTCTGTATCCCTGGAACTGAGAAGCATGCCTGGCATTCTTGAATAAATGACTAAAATAAATGTCTGGAAGCTTTTCAGAAGCATTATTCTTCACCTTTTAATATGTTAACTTGAGAACATGTTTATCTAATTATTATTTATTAAAACGGGCCTTCTAAAATTAAAAATACTCTAAGTACTTGAAAGTAGCAAAACTAGATTAAAATATAGGCTGTAGCCTTTTGACAGTTTCTCTGTTATTCTCAGTTCTTGAATTTGGTTGACTGACACACTAATACTTCCTCTGTTGGTTAACATTGAGGAATAAAGTACTTTCAGTGTTTAGAGTCTTAAAGATAGATTTTATGTACCAAAGATTTCTGAAAACCATTGTTAATGGATAATTATCTAGGATGCATTATTCATCTCCCTGTCTTAATAAACAGAGTCTATCAGATGTGACCTAACCTTTTCTTTATGACTCAGCACCATCAGCTCTGTTATCTGTGGGGTCACAGAACAATATCCTCAGGTGTCAGAGCTCATAAAGGACTGTGCCTGTCTATTTGATTTTTTAAAATATTTCCCCTCTGCCATCTCCTATCATTTGACTGACTTTCCTGGGTTTGCTTCATGCATATAGCCCATTGCATGTTTAATTTCATGACCTCTGTTAGCTGACGCTCTTCTCTGGGCTTCATGGGCTATCAGGTCAGTAAGCAGGTTAAATCAGCTACCTTAACGTGAACTCCTGAGTATATCAATTTGCTCTGGCCTTTGGGCTACAGGAGGACCTTATTTATCTTCCCCTACAAAGAGTATGAACTTGGTTTAAGTACATTCTTCTTCAGTACTAGAGCCTTTTCTTTTTTATTATTGTTGCTGTTCAGTTCAAGAGGGAAAATGTACTTAGTTGAATTTCTAGGGAGCTGTCTGCTAAATATGCGAAACTATTATAATTTTGCAACAAAGACTATAACCCACTCTTATTTTGAAGGAAAAAACATTCCTGAGGGCAGCTTCCTTTGGGAATATTTCTGGAAATAGTGACTTTACATATATATGAATGTATGTGTATATGTGTGTAAATATATATATTTATATATGAATATATATTTGCATGAATTCACTTACACTTTATATTACTTCTGAAAAGATTTGAGGCAGTAGTGACAATAGGAAAGGAAAAATGGATAAAATTCAAGTTGCCAACACTTACCTTTTATTAGCGTGGCAGCCTTTGTTCTGTAGTGCCTTTTGAACATAAACACCCCGAAACTGTTCATCGGATTGTGGCAGCACGTCCCTCCTTAGGCCGTGAGTAACTACGGACGCTGATATGGTTTGGTTACAGTTATCATCTTGGACAAAAAGTTAAATTCTGTTCTTTAGACTATTGAGGAGAATTTTTTTAAAAGGAGTATATAAGGAACACCACAGACCACTGTTACGTGCTTTCGACTCTTAATTTATAAGAAGTGTTTTGAAATAACCAGAAATAAAGGAGTCAGAGTGGTCTAAAGGGAAATGACTCAGGCACCCTTTTGTAAAGATATCAACTAATGAAACTGTTATCTTTCTGACTGGCCCGGGGCTGAGGTTTTGCCATGAGAGATCTTTCAGTGTCAATTTAACCAGGACACTTGCAGTTTTAAAAGGGTTTGATAGCCAGGCTGTGGAGCTGACAGGAAGAGCAGCTGCCTCCCCTGGGGAGGTTTAAAGGGCAGGGAAAGTTCAGCAACCCCCACCGCCCACCCCCATCTCCTCCCCAGTGGCCCTATTTCACTTGGAAATTTTTGTGATTAGGGATACTCCATTGGGTAAAGGCCTGGTCTCCAGAAGACACCATTAAACAAGCCTATATTTTACCTGAATTTACCAGCAGTGCCGTTTCTGAATACACGGGCAGATGAATGAGTTAGGCAGTTCTCACCAGCCAGGACAGAGCCTAATAACTGAGACACAGGCGAGGACATTCAGGATGCGAAAGTCTGAAGAAGAGGTGTTGTCCTAGGAAGGCCTGGGCAGTAGGGATGGTGAAATGCAAAGCCACTGGACACATGGAGGGGCATTTGCTGACTACAGGAGGATGACAAAAGAGGACATGAGGTGGGGAGATCTGGTCTGTAGTTTTGCTCAAGGCTGGTTTTGCTTCTTGTTGTAACATAGATAAGCTTCATGAAGAAAAAAAATAGGTCTTTTACTACTATTGACCTTTTTCAATCAGATTGTACAATAATTTATAAATAAGAACTACCTTGGCTTCTGGACTCAACATCCCACCTAAATAGCTAAATCCTTTTGACTTTTGCTTAGTGATTCGTCTTTGCTCCTGATTCTGAGACCACCTGGTTTCCAACTAAAAGCATTTAAAGACACTCAGCATCAAGTGTGTCTTCGTCTTGCTCCAATCTTGTGCCCTACTTTTACATTATTTTTTGTTCTTTGTTATTGAAGCCAAATGCTCACTTTGCATCCAAGATACAATCACTAAATCTCAGCCCCATTCATTTACGTATTCACCCAATACTCATCAAATGCTTGCTTGGGGTCAGGTACTGTGTTAGGCACTAGAAACACAAAGATGAATTAAACATGGTCTCTGTCCTTCAGAAGTTCCCTTTAGTGCTAGAGGACGTGTCCCTGATGCTCTGGGCAGTTCCTGGGGCCCTCCACGACTGGGATCTGGCCTTGGCGTAGGAATCCTGTCTTCCCCACTCTTCCCTTCCGCTGAGCACTGGGGTCTGCTCTAAAACCACATTTTCTGTCCAGAATCCAACTTTCATGCCACGAGGGTTTGAATTTAAGAACCTTGGGAAGTCTCCAGAGAGGTTTTGAACTGTTTCTGTTTGTTCCAAGGGCTGTGCATTTTCCCTCACTGTGGGATTCGATTTACTGGGAAATAGCTATTTAAGAGCATCCTTGGACTTCTGCATCCTTGGACTTCTACATTCTTGGAATTTCAGCCGTTAGAAGAAGTACTTTGGCAGACTGTTCTGTGCTCTTGCAGGGACCCAGACGAGAGGAAAGCTGCTGAAACACAAGCTTTGACTTATGCTGCCTAGATCCCAAGGGTAATAATTTGAAAGAATTTTAAAAAATATATATTAGAGGTGTTGCCATTTCACTAAGGTAGTCAGTAGAGTTCCTGTACATTTTTATTTGTGATCTACAATGTTTTCCAGTGTGCTTTGTGTAATTAAGAAAATGGAAGCAAAATGCTCAATTCCTGCTCCTTGAAGCAATTTTTCCCCATCTCTGACCCACAGTGAATTTTTTCTTCACCTAACTCTAGACGAGTTCTTTCTTTTTACTTTCTTTTCTTCTCTCCTCTTTCTCATTCTTTCCTTCCCTCCTTCCTTTCTTCCTTCATTCCTTCCTTCCTTTCTGCTTCTTTATAGTAAAGTAAATTCAACCAACATGACTTGATGTCTTTGTGGAAGAGATGGCTAGCTTTTCACCAAATATTACCACCTCCTTTCCATAGGGTAGACATGCTGCTAGGAACTAGCTGCCCATCTAGGGACCATATTTCCCAACCTTTGTAGCTGTGTAGCTGCTTCTAACAAATGCACTGAGAGTAGAAGAGACGTAGGTCACTTCTGGGCCCAGGTGGTTAAGGACTAGGAGTCTTCCTCATACTGTATGCTCCTGCTGGTAGAGGATCTAGCACAGGATCTCACAGCCATGGGAGATGGAACCACAAGATAAAAGGAGTCTGGGTCCCTGAAACAACACCCAGATAATAGTCACCTTCCCTTTAAGAACACCCATCTATTGAGTGAGAAATAAACTTGCATGGTGTCAAGAAATGAAGAGTTGGGAGTCTATTTGTTACCATAACTAGTATTAGTCACCTAATAGTGGCTGCTTAGGACAAATCACAGACCTAAGTACATCAGTTGACACGAAAGTGAATGAGACACAGTATACGTTCTACAACCTAGATGTTTAGAGGAATGAATAAAAACAATCGTAATACAACTTAGATTTAAATCACTCAGCAGTTTAATAAGACTCTTTGAGTTGCAAGTGACAGGCTTTATCAATTTAAATTGGCTTATCAAAGGGGGAATTTAGTAGCCAGACTTTCATACTATTCTAAAAAGATTGGAAAATCAAACCAAGGGTTAAGCAAGGACGTAATTGGTTCCAGGAAGAAACTGGGGACTGGCATGCCCTGCTGCCAGGATTCACTCCTTATCAATCAGTCACGGCCGGGGGAGTGGGCCACAGAGGAAGTGCCGCTCCTGCGGATATTGCAGGATTTGAGATGGGGTCTCCTTCAGAAGTAGCGGAAAGCTCTTTTATTCTTAGAAGAAGGGGAAGCATATTTAGCAGACAAAATAGTTGGTTTCCTCTACAGATGGAGTAATTATTTGCCAACTCACCTCACCTCCAACTCCCTTCTTTGGTTTTGTTTAGTATATTTTGCATTGTTAACATTTCCTGTTTTTATGTCTGGCCCCTGAGCTCAAATTAGATCTTTTCTTTTTGTTCGTCTGCCTTTCCCCACCCCCAACAGTGCCTTGCATCTAACAGGGGCTTAATAAATATTTTTTATTGGCTGAGAGAATGTAATTAGAGCAATATGGTGGACTCAGGTCTCTTTAAATTTTCTCAGAGCCAGACACTCTCTTATCATCATCATCTCCTGCTCCTCTGTAAGAAACTTCAGCTCCAGCCACTCAAGGCTTCTGAACATGCCTTTTGCAAGTAGCCCCTCTGATTTGTCCCTGATGTTCTTATTCTTGCTCCTCTTGGGAGCCTGGCCTTCTCCCAGCCAGTCCAAGGTCTATCGTTCATGCCTTGTGAGGCTTAGCTCAGGTCCTGGCTCTGCTAGGAAGCCTTCCTAGGTCACCACATTGCATACGCACTGGCTTTGCCTCTTTTAAATTCTTAACACTTCGTACCAACTATTGGCAAGTAAATATATTTTGTTACATTGTTCTTATACGGTTTTACACTGTTACATCAGAAACAAGTAAAAAAAAAAACTAATAGTTTAATTTTTTTCCTCCAACTATTTTGTAAACTCTTGGAAGAACAGGCACAATATATTATAGCCTCCAGATGGGCAAATAACTTGAATTACAGGCTTTGAATCAGTCTTTGCTGATAGATTGAATTCAGTCTTATTTTCAGTTCAAGACAATTATCCCATATGTAAGATAGTTAAGAATCTCCAAATATTTGCATTAGTACAGTAGTTTCTTAAATGTATATATTTTCTTTTCATTTTTAAATTAAAGGGATTTGTCAAATGGTTGAGTGGAATATCCCAGACTTTTGTTTTTAAAGATACAACCTTAGAGATGATGAAATCTATTGTGCAGAGAGAAACCAGAGTCAGGCTGCTTATTGACTATGCAGAGAAGCAGCTTCTCTAGAGCAGTATATGGTAATCATTAATTAGATTGCTTTTCCTACACTGTCCCGTGTAGTGGTGGATGCTATATTCAGTAATCTGAGTGTGATGTGTATGAAAAACAGGGTGTGTGACAGAAGGTGAGGAAAGGCTGGGCTGGGGAAAGTTTCTGACAGACTGCAGTGTGCAAAGATCAGAAAATACCAAGGTTTGGAACAGGGAAGCATTAAATATTTGAAAACAAATCTACCTTTCTGTTTCCTTCCCCTCAGCTGCACCACACACCATCTGCTCCTAGGATCCTGCCCCATATCCTGTGCTTTCTAGAATCTCCCCACTTCTCCCTCATGGGCTTCTTTTTAATCATGATTGTCTCCTTTTTATAAATGACACACAGAGTAAAAACTGCTTCTTATTTTTTGGCTCACAAAATTATGAAAAGGTTCTGCCTACAATTGGAATAAACAACTTTTTGTATTAGAGAAAAATTACCTTTCAGTTTCTTCTTCTCAAAAACTGTTTTCATTAATTGCTAGAAATGTAATATGAATTTTGATATTTGAGGAATTTATAGGATAATAAAAGGTTAAAAAGGAATGGCTTTAGGATATATCTTGTTCAGGTCTCTTATTTTTATAAATTGAAAAAAAAAAAATCTAAAGTCCACATAGTAAAGGAGCAAAAAACCCAGAAAGCAGAAGTTCAACACTAATGATCCTTATTTTACAACTAAGGTATACATCTTCAATTTTGAAATTCAATTTAAAATTATGTTACAAATCCAACAGATAAAATAATCACCCAGAAACACATGTGATTTTGGCCTGCATTTTAGTTTACATGGCTTGTTAGTCAAAATGCAAATGAATGATCATAGCCTCCACGGTTCTAGGGGCCGTTATTTCAGTAGACTCCAAGTGAGAGGTGGTTGCTTGCACACTAATGAGCCAATAGGCCCAGATCAAGGAGGAATGGCCAAACCATTTTCTCTCTGGGTTTCTCTCTCACTGAAAACCAGTCCATTAACTTGTTTTTTAAAATTATAGCTCTGGGCTAAATGCAGTGACTCAAACCTGTAATCCCAGCACTTTAGGAGGCCGAGGCAAGAGGATGGCGTAAGGCCAGGAGTTTGAGACCAGCCTGGGCAACATAATGAGAACCCATTTCTACAAAAAAGAAAAAAGAAAAATTAGCCAGACATGGTGGCTGTAGTTCCAGCTACTTCACAGGCTGAGGCAGGAGGATCACTTGAGCCTACAAATTCAAGGTTGCTGTGAGCTAGGCTGATGCCACTGCACCCCAGTCTGGGTGACAGAGTGAGTCCCTGTCTCTAAAAAAAAAATTGTATCTCTACATTTTATATTCTAGTATACTAAAGTGATTTAATGTTAGGGAAAATGCTCTATATTCTTAGTCTTCTCAAAGTTCCTAAGACAAGACTAGAAGTTCGTTAATTGCTTTTAGCTTAATGCTGATAGTTACCACGTTTTTTCTTTTCTCACAACAACAGTTAGTTAACATTTATTGAATTCTTATCACGAATCAAGTTCTTTGCTTACATCACCATAGCTATTTCAGTGAGTGAAGTGCTGGTTATCGTTTCCATTTTACTGATGCTAAAACTGGGGCCCAGACAGGTTACCCAGCCTGTAAGCTGGGAAGCAAAAATTTGAATCCAGACAGTCTAACTTCAAAGATCACCTAAATAATGCTAGACTGGCTCTCCAGGCAAAGCCCTGTGAGGAATATCATCTCTTTCCGCTCTAGTTTCAAACTTAGGAATACACCGAATAGATCAAAAGTACTCAAAAGGATACTCTTTCCTTTTGCATGACCCGCGGAAAAGGCGAATGTAGTCAGGTACATAGATAGTTGTTCCTTTTTAGGGACAGAATAGGGACAGAATTGGGGAGTTTGGCTTTATTTGGCACTTCTACCCATAATCATAAATGTTCCTATAGTCACCATGGAGACCTGAAGTTCGGTTATAGTTCTCTTTGCTATTCAGATCAAAATAAGGACTATAGGATTACCCTTACAAGTGTTACTGATGGGTGTCCATTGTAAAAATATTTTTCTATTTGCTGCCTTTTACCTCCCTGCAGAATGAATGACTATGGTGAGTGCCTGAATTTTTCAGGCTAGTAAAATATTCTGCCCTATTTTTCCTCATGATTCCAAAAGGCCAATATTTTGACGTTCAAACTGTTCCCTTAAAGATAGCCCAACGGCAGTTCCAGAAGCCACACAATCCCCTGTGACATACTAAGTTTGATTTTTGGTTTGGAAATGTGCTTAGGGTAGAGAAACCGCCTGCACCCATTCTTCTCAAGTCTGACATCTTTAGTCTTAGTTACGAGGACACACATTTCATTGCAGTTTTAGATCCAGAACCCTGTGGTTGCTCGGTTCCCTGGCAATCGTGGTAGACAGCAAGCAGGTTGCAGATAATTGGCATGTCTCCCTTGGGAGTGGGCGCTTTATTTATAGGTAATAAGAACTCAAAATAAAATGAAGGACAAAGTCTCAATGGTTCCATTCTCTCCCTCATGGTGTTAATAATAAATTAAGGCCCAGCCCTTGGTTCATAATAGTGTTTCCGGAACCTGAACTCCTGTACTCGGTAAGTGGACCAGCTTCTTTTTCAGCATCGGTGCCTTCTTTCATACTCTCTTAATTAGGTTACATCAGGGTAATGAGGACGTTGGTGCCTTTCAGCTGAGTCAGCCAACAATGCTGCTTCCACTGGGCCCAACGAAACACAGGGGAACGAGGGGGTAGGATTTGAAGACAATGCCAGCCCCACCAGGTCAGGAAGCACCAGGGCCCACGGGTGGGAGCATGAGTGCAGTAACCTGGTTCTCCTCTGTCCTTTCAAGTTCAAGCAGAGGATGCTGGGAAATCAGGTGGGACACATGCCTAGTAACCCTGCCTGACACTTACATAGTATTTACTATCTTCCAGGTACTTTTCCTTAGCCCTTGAAAATTTGCTCATTTAGTCCTCATAACTATGCTGTGAGGTAGGAACTATGACTGTCCGTCTCAGTCTATAGAGGAGAAAATTAAATCACAGAGAGTTCAGTGACTTGCCTTAGGTCTCAGAGCTGAGATGTGTGTGGCAGAACTGAGATTTGAATCCGGTTGGTCTAAGAGAGAGATGGTGAGAGCTTCCTACTTTGTTTCCTGGATCCCAGGGAACTATATTGTGTCCTGTCCACCGGACCGTGTGTCCCCAACCTGTGCCATTTCAAAGGGCAATGTGAATTGCACCAGGAAGACAAAAGACCAGGAGTGTCCTCTTTGCGGTGCTCTATGGCGTGATTCTAGTGGAGCACTTCCCAGCCCCAAACACTCCAACTGTATGGAAGTCCCTTCCTCCGGCTGCTCCGCAGCTCAGGCTGGAGCCAGGCTGCCTTTGAAAATAGAGGACATGGGCAGATATGCGGCCGGTTCCCTTCTGTGCCAAGCAGGCACAGTGCCCTCCCTCGTGGAAGGACTCTGCCCCTTTTTCTTTCTCTTTGACCCAGTGGGCGAAGGAAGTTGAGTCTTTAGGCAATTGCTCATTGCCTTTGAACACTGAGTTCTATTCTAGAGAGATGAGAGTCCGAGCATGTATTCTGGGGTACGTTCCTAATGAACTCTGAAAGGTCAGCCTGCCCTTCTTAGAATAAAAGCCTTCCTTTTTACCATATGCATGGCTCTGCTGGCTCCGTGTGTGTGTGTGTGTGTGTGTGTGTGTGTGTGTGTGTGTGTGTGTGTATGTGTGTGTGAGAAAAGGGCTGAAAGAAGAAGAAGAAAAACCCAGACACCTCACTGAGAATATTTTAATAATATTTAAAGTTGGGTCTGTTATCTTGGTAGAAAGTATACTTTATGTAGATGCTCAAAAAAAAGTGACTGTCCTGTTTTGAATCAGAGATCATCTTTTCTCTGTCAGTGGGCCTCTGATTTTACCCATCAGGTCAGACTGAAGAAAGCACAGCAGTAAGCTCCTTCAGGAGTGTTCTGAGGACAGCAGCTTGTCTCTGTGCATGGGTGTAGCCTCCCTTTTCCGAGGTTTACCCCCTCAGCTGGAGGATGCAGGCCTAGCTGAATGACACCATTGTACAAAAGGTACATTTTCTTGCACTGGTGGGAAGATAGCAACTTTGCTCTCTCAGCTCTATAAAACTCTAATGCCCTGTATAGCAACTCTGTCTCCACCAGAGCAGAGCCTAATGCAACCCTCAGGTTCTAGCAAAGCCGAAGCCATTTGTTGGAGAGTCCCTCCACTCGGGCAGTGATGACCCAGGGGTCCTGTTGACAGACATATTCACACATACATTTGTATATATAAATGTATATGTGCACGTACACACACACATGTGGTATAAATGTGGAAGAACTAGATTCTATGTTTATGCAAATAGTACCAAGACGGTGACAGATATTTTCCTTTATAAATGAATTGTGAAAAGAAAAACTACTTAATGAAAATAATAAAAGAACTGAAAATGGTGTTTTCAATTTCCTTGGTGGAAAGTCATTTTCCCAGATTAAATTGTCTGTTACTACCTTACTGGTTGGTCTCTCTCAGGCTAGAATTCTTGAAGTGCCCTTGAATTCATTTCTGTGTTTTGGATGCTTTATGATTGTATATGGCTGACACTTCATTTTATTGCTAGAATTTGGTAAATATTAACAGATTAATGCTTCCCTCCACCTTTCCTTTCTGTGGACCTCATCCCTCATAACTCCTCTCTGTTCTCCCTGCCTTGGCCCCAGAGACAAGAGCACTTATTGCTTTATTTTATAGCCATCCTGAAAATAGACATCGGCTCCTGCATAGTGTAGTACACAGAATTTTAATGAGTACGAAGCAAGCAGTTCAGTCCTTCACTCTGATATGAGAGGGGTGACGTCAACCTATCCAGGAAATACTGAATTGATTTTAAAATTGCTCTGAGGGTGAATAAATCGGTGGGACTGTGCATTAGCATGAGACTGCCTACACCCACGCATATCTCCCTGTTTGTTCTTCTTAACGCCAGAATTATTAGAAACCACCTGAATAGATGCCCTTCAAAATATAAGTCGAGGGATTGGGGAATGTTGATTTTTTTAAGTCTAAATTTTGTAACTTGCCATTATCCTAGATTTAAAATTGTCAGCCATATTTAGCTTTCAATTTGAGTACTGTTTTTCTAATTTTAGGATTTGGTTCATTTCTTAAAAGTAGGAATTGCTCTTTTGCATCACCTCTTTTGCCCCTCCCTCTTCCCATCTCCCTCCTACTCGGTTCTTGAAGCGAGTTCTGGTGCTTTAGCATAAAGGGCACTATATAATGTTTTCGTTGTTTCCCATTCTGCTGCATGAAATGGAAGGCCCTGGCATCCAGTGTGTGAAAAGCTAGTATTGTGAGCTATTTGCAAGAGGCATTATTTGGTGAGACCCTCTCTAACATCAAAGCCAGATAAACTCTCTCTAAACCAAAACCCAACAAACAATGAAAGCCCCAGTGTATCGTAAACGGACAACTCCTTCTTTCAACTCTCTAGAATATGGTTAGCTTTTTAGATTACTACTGTTATAATCATTTGCTTTTCTTCTTGCAAATTTCTTTACAGCTTCCTGGTTTAGCTAGTGATTAACTAGTTAATTAATTAGAAAAGATCTCTGAAGTTCTTTGAAGAATAAACATACTACTTACTGCAAGGCTGCATTATGTAATATTAAGATCATTTAATTCTCCAAGCTTCTTAACAAAAAGAAAATAAAAATCTCTTTTAAATTCAACTGCAATGACTTCAGAAATTCTGTTAACCTTTTTAGTAACTAACCTTAATAACTTGGCCAGGCCCAGTGTCTCACACCTATAATCCTAGTAATCTGAGAGGCTGAGGGGGGAGGATTGCTTGACCTCAGGAGTTTGAGACCAGCCTGAGCAAGAATGAGACCCCATCTCTACTAAAAATAGAAAAATTAGCCCGGCATTGTGATGTGTACCTACAGGTACAGGTCCCAGCTACTCGCTAGGCTGAGGCCCATGGTGACAGAGCGAGACTCTGTCTCAAAAAACAAAGCAAACAAACAACAAAAAAAAACCTAAGGCATCTAAAGGTTTTGATTTTTTGCTTTTTAGTTGATTCCATAGACATTTTTCTGCTGGAGATAATTCCCAATAAATATTCTCTAACAATGACCATTACTATAAACATTCCTGAGACTACTCTCCTCCCATTCAAGCAAAACTGACCATTTAATGATTTGTTAAGCTCTATGATGTAGACAAAGAAATGCATGCCCTATAACTTGCCCTTAAAAAGCTTATAGCACACATAAAATAATAATTCATAATATAAGGCAGAATCTGATATGTCTAATGAGTGTTGTAGAATGATCAGGGTCCTGGGAGTGAAGAGAATGATCTCATTTTGGGTTGTCCTGGCTCCTAAAAGAGCCCAATAGGAGAGGTTCAAACTTTAAATTGGTCTTCAAAGGTATCTATAGTCTTTGTGGAAGTGAAATCCATTCTAGGTTGAAGGAAAGCAGCTATATACAGAGATGAGTATGCCTGATACATGCTTAGAAGTTGGTGCACAGACAGGCCTGACTTTCATGCTGGGTTCATTCAAGGTTAGCATAAGCTTGGAAAGAACACCAGAGGAAAGAACACCTCAAACCACCAGGCTGAGGAAAATTATATTTCACTTATAAAGATACAGAAGATTTCACAATACCTATCGTTTTCTAAAGAAGAAAACAAATCCTTTATTTCACCACTTCGAAAATGGCAGAAGAGTCATCTTGTTTGGTAAAATGATTACCAGACCTAGAGGGCAGGAATTATGCCACGATGGCACAAAAGGGAAAATGGGACTCAAGTTGTGTCTGGCAGGGAGAAGTATTGGTTTGCTTCTTCCTCTTTTCTAATAATTACAGGAAGGGAAAAAAACAACTCAAATCTGTCAAAATGCCTTCTACGCAGCAGTGTTCAATATAGACTGGATGGATATATGAATAAATAACCATTTGGTTGATGAACCCAATAAAATGAACAAGAGCCATCATGTAAAGCCTGGAAGGAAATTGCCTTTATATAACCCACTTTCTGCTTCATTAAAGATTAACTCATTTTTATCTACATATGACATGAAACTGGACAGGGAAATGGATCTTTTTCACTCTACATTTGAAAGACAAATGAAGAGCACAGAGAGCAAAAGAAAACGAAAACAAAACAAGATGAAACAAAAGCCTGACACATCCCACATGTTAACAAACTAAAATAATGTATTGCTGATTGGCGGTCCCTTGAGGAAAAGGCAGCTAAACAGCCTCTTAAAGAAGGACATTTAAATGTTTTCCAGGTGGCTTTTACTCTGTCAGAACCCATTATGCTGAATGGGGATACATATTTACAGCCTGCTAATACCCAGCTGAAGAGGAACCATACCTGAATTATTTCTAAGTGTCCTGGGAGCCCAAAGGTAGCTAAAAGCATCTCTGCTTAGATGCCACTTTCAATCAATTGCAGCTGTTACCTGAGTTGTCATTAACCCATAGTCAGGGAATGGGACTTGAACCTGAATCAAGCTTCTATTTCCTTGCGCATGAAATTCAGCAAAACAATGAAGAGCTAAAAACATATAGTCCACATTAGCAATGTGATGGGTTGCCTTTTAAAGGCACGAGGTAATGTAGTAATAAGTTTTGGACCAGTTCCTCAAGAGCCAAATTCGATTTCTAATCTTGACTAATTTTCTTTCAGCTATTCCTGCAAATGTGGGTCTCCCTTCAATGAGGATGTCGTTGTTGTCACATTACTAGACGATAGTTCATATATTGTTGTTATTTGTAGGTTGTTTGGCAAATTCAGAGGACAGGGACTAAGTCCAATTTACTTTTTAACGTAAAATATCATCCAGTTTTGTTATGCAGGTTCCTTTTGAATAATGAAACTCTTGGGTTGCCATTAGGAACCAAATGCTGTTAAGTCACATAACCTCTCTGATTTTTAGTCTCTCCATCTATTTTATAAAATAAAAAGTTGAAATAAATGATCTCTAAGTCCTATTTTATTATTCTTTCTATTACCTTCTGATCCTGTGCCTACAACATGTTTTCTATCAAAACTGGTGGTGTGCTGTGCACCCTGAAAGGATGGTAGCAGGTTGGCCTTGGTTCATCAGCAACATAGCTGAGTGGGATTCAGTCTGGCAAAGCCTATTTACTGGTGCACTGTATGATCCCCCTTTTCAGCCATGTGTCTTATTTGGCTAGAATAGTGGTTTCTAGAATAGCACCATTAGTATCACCTGGGGATTTTTTAGAAATGAAAATTTCAGCCTTCACCCCAGACCTTTTAAATCAGAAACTCTGGGGTAAGAATCAACTTTATGAGTTTTAATGAGCCTTCCAGGTGATGATGTTATATACATTAAAGTTTAAGAACATTGCTCTAGAGGTTAAAGTTGCAGGTTCAAACTCTGAAGTGGCCACGGATTTAATTCTGTACCCTGAACTTAACCCACAATATTATAAATATCCTCTATTGTTCATCAGAGATTGGGGTACCCTGCTTGGCCAGATCAGCTCTACTGCAACTCACAGATCTTGAGCTATTGATTTGTACGAAAGTGTTTTCCAATAAGCCTTCAAGGGCATCTATTGCTTTGATTCCAAATGAAACCTTTTCCTCATTGCTCCAATGCCACCCTGTCTCTGGTTAGTCCTATTCCCTTACTACCCGTTTCACTCTTCCTTGGTCCTTCCCACTTTCATACCTTGGCTATTTTCTCTATTGCCTAAAACAAATTCTGAATTTTCTTGCTAACAACCCAAATCTGTCAAGACTTGGAGATAACTACCATCTCCAGGAAAGTCTTCCTAAATAACATCCCATAGGTACTTCCTCTTGAACACCCTTAAAATTCATCACCTGGAATAGCACACCTCAAATGGAATACTATAACACAATCACCTGAAAGAGGTTTGTAAAACGCAGATTCCTGTGCTCCATTCCAACCAACTCACTGAATCAGAATGTCTGGGGTGCAGAAACCGTGCTTTTAATCAGATTCTTAGGAGATCCCTGTGCAGCTATTAATAGATGAGGTGTTTGGAAATCATTGAGCTAGAACGGAAGTTGGCAAATTTATTTTGTAAAGGGCCACAAGATAAATATTTTGTGATTGTGGGCTGTATGATCTCTCTCACAACTACTGAATGAAGCTTCGGTCTCAACTTCGCTGTTATAGCACAAAAGCAGCCATCGACATATATACTCAAATGAATATGGCTGTGTTCCAATAAAATTTTATTTACAAAAACAAGGGATAGGGCTGCAGTTTGCTGACTCTTAAGCTAGATTATTATTTAATTTGATAAAATGAATTGTAGTGTCTAAAAGGATACTCTACCTGTGTGCTTTTGAAATGGACTAATAAAGAAAGGAACCCAAAAGTAATGCAGTTGTTGGAGCATGATAATTTGAAATAGACAATTATTATACAATAATATTACTACAGTCATGTGTCACTTATCAATGGCGATATCTTTTGAGAAATGTGTCATTAGGCAATTTTGTTGTGCAAACATCACAGAGGGTACTTAAACCTAGATGATATAACTTACTACATACCTAGGCTGTGTGGTGTAGCCTATTGCTCCTAGGTTACAAACCTGTACGAGATGTTACTGTATCGAATACTGTAGGCAATTATAACACATTGATAAGTATTTGAATATCTAAATATATCTAAACATAGAAAAGGTACAATAAAAATATGGTATAAAAGATAAAAAATAGTACACTTGTACCTGTAGGGCCGTTATGAGGAATAGAGCTCGCAGGACTGCAAATTGTCCGGGTGAATCAGTGAGTGAGTGTGAAGGTCTAGGACATTACACTACTGTGGACTTTAAAAACACTTAGGCTACACTAAATTTATGAAAACTTTTTCTTTTTTCAACAATAAATTAGCATGAGCTCCGTGTAACATTTTTACTTTATAAACTGTTCAATTATTTTAAGACTTTTTGACTCTTTTGTAATAAGAGTTTAAAATACAAACACATGTACAGCTGTACAAAAATATTTTCTTTCTGTATAATCTTATTCTATAAGAATTTTTCTATTTTTAAAATTTTTATTTTTTACTTTTTAAACATTTTTTGTCAAAAACTAAGACACAAACACAGATACTAGTCTTGGCATACACAAGGTCACGATCATCTATATCGCTATCTTCCACCTCCAATCTTGTCCCACTGGAAGGTCTTCAGGGGCATAACAGGCACGGAGCTGTCATTTCCTATTGTAAAAATGCCTTCTTGGAATAATTCCTGAAGGACCTGCTTGAAGCTGCTTTACAGCTAACTTTTTCTTTTATATATGTAGAAGTAGAAGGAAAACATTCTAAAATGATAATAAAAAGTATAGCATAGTAAATACATAAGCCAGGAACTTAGAGGTTTATTGTCATTATTAAGTATGATGTACTGTACGTAATTGTATGTGCTATTTTTTCATATGACTGGCAGCACGGTAGGTTTGTTTACACCAGCATCACCACAAACACGTGAGTAATGCATTGTGCTATGATATTGACAATAGCTACGATGTCACTAGGTGATAGGGGTTTTTCGGCTCCATTATAATCTTAAGGGACTACTGTCATATATGCAGTCTATCATTGCCTGGAATGTTGTTATGCAGTGTATGACCGTAGATGATCTTGAATAAAATCATGCTAACATCTGGAAACTCTTGGTGGTCTGAAGAGAGGGATAAGGGGAAACATGGAGTATACATCTGAATTTTAATTTGGCCTGCTCATTCCTTGGGTTTCCATCTACAAATTATATTCTACCTAATTGACTTCCCAACAAAGGGATGGTTGAGGAGTAATTTGTTTAATGTTTAAAAAATGCTCCAAAGATGCTAAGTGTTATTGCAGAAAGAGGTTTCCAAGAATAAAGAATAAAGAAGAATCAGGAATAAGCAACACTAAAACTGTGTTTTTTTTGATTCCTGAGCAAAAGCTTTAGTTAAATGTCTCCTGGAAAGTGGCACTTTGCCCCCAACTCAAATGTCACTCTGCTTTCCCATTTTTCTCAGGAAAACCTCAAATACGCTATGTGGGTGATATTGAAGGACGTCAGGATCAAAGTGTATTTAAAATTGCTAAGAGGAAGCAGATGTCCTCCTTAGCTGGGCAAAAGATTCTCAGAGTTTCCAATGAAATATAAACTTCTTGAAGGCCCCACGGGATCATGCCTTAGAATGTTGTACTTTTGTTTATGCCTCCCATATGCAAAACTGGTGAAACGTGTGGTTCTGGGAGAGACAGAGGAAAGTAAATGAGCTAGAAACAATAAGGAACTCTATACTTGGAAAAAAAAAAATTAAACGGATGTTATCCTTAAAGAAAAAAAAAAAACTGGGACAAGATTAGAATACTCATTTCCCTCAATTCTGTTTTTTATATATATCTTTAAAGATCTATCTCTGAATTACGCTGGTTGGCTGGATTACCAATTCATTTTCTTCAAGACTTTCTGCTCTCATGTTTTTCCAAGTAGAAATTTTCTTCTTAATTTCCCCATAGATTATAACTGTTTCACTACAGCTGCAAATCAAGCAATAGTTGCAAAAGAAAGAATAGTTGGTGACTTTTAAATTCGATCTGAAATCAGTATGAAACTAATGCTTTGAAGAGTGATCTGAATGCAGATAATTATATTTTCAGCCAGAAAAAATGTCCAAAGACCTGAGAACCCTGATCACAATGGCATCGTCAAGTACTTGACCACATAGACAAATGCTAAACAAATGTAATGTTTTGTGTGTTTTATTTTCTGAACAAAAACTTGAGGGTAATATAAGTCCAGGGAGATGAAGGATCATAAAAGGTTCAAGAACAACCTAAACATCTGGAATATCCTTGGTTCTTGGATTTGAAGAATCCAAGAATGACTTATCTGTTGAGGCCACAAGCCAGAGTAGTAAACTTGTTTTTTTGTTTTCTCTTTCTGGATAAATCAATGAGGGATTAATGGGTCAAATTTGAAGTACAATTTAAAATGACTATGGTGATTTAAATACACAATCAATGAATTTGGTTTCCCATATACTTTGTGGAAATTTATTAATTTAGGAATGGATCCTGGTGCCATTAATGGGAACTAAGACAAATATAAATAGATTTAGAGAAAGAAAGGACAGATCTTCTTCGGGAAGCCATAGGCATTTATCTGTGAGCTTATAGGAAAACTGGATGGCTTGCATTTTGCAGGGTTGAGGAAGAAAAATTTATTTAGGCTATACCAAGAAACTGCTATATCTGAGTAATACAAAGGTATCTTTGACTATAAGCAGCTCATCCTAGAACCAAATCTTAATCACGTTCTCATGTCTAGGCATGGATGAATTCCTGCCTATAACATGTAAGGGCATAGGGTGGGATTAATGACTCATCTTTGAAACAGTAGTGGTGAGCTACAGCTGGTCTTTCCATCTCATATCAAGAAATTGGATGAAGTATTCTACCATTTCAAGAAGAGTGTCGTAGAGTTATCAAACATTAGAGCTGGAAGGCATCCTCACTATTCCATTTTTGTAGATGAGGAAATTGAAATTCAAAGAAGAGAATTTCTTCTCTAACACTTTTTTTGTTGCTGCTTTGAACAAACATTTATATAGAGCTTTTCAGTTTACAAAGTGCTTCCTTGCTTTTATTTGATTCCTACAACAAGCCTACAATATAAATACTGTTATGATAATAAATCCATTTTATAGATAAGAAAATTGGGGCTCAGGAGGATGAAGTGAAATGTCATCCTTGTCTTCTCCCTCTTGTTATCCCTTATGTCCACTAAGTCCAGGGGAGACTAAATCAATATCACTTGACTCCTCAAGTTTCGATATCCTCATCACTCCTGCTATAGACCAAGCCACCTTGCATTTTTCTCTTGATCACAGCAACAGCTCAGTATTGACCCACTTGCTACAGGTTTGATCCCAACCCATCTCCAAGTATTTAAAACAAAGATTTGATCATATTATGACTAAATTTAAAATCTTGAATAATTCCCAAGTGCATGTCAGTAATATATGGCATAAAATGCTCCTTTAATCTGCCTCTGCCTATGGGTTTAGCCTCAGCACTTACACTCCTGTTTTCATTCTCCTTCTCTACCACACTCATGCCCATATACTGTTTTCTATTTTGTAGTTCTCAATGTGACAAGTCACCTGATAATGGGACAGCAGGAAAGGGAAACAACTTTCTTTCAACTTTAAGATGGGAAGACCGGATTCATTGAATTCACTTGAATCTCTATTAGGTAGCATAGTGCCAGATATTTTATAGATACTCAACAAAGATTTGCCAGATGAACGGACGATTGAAAGGTGAGTTCCTTTATTTTCATTCAAGGCCGGAGTTGTAGTATCTCTATTCGTTTACTGATGTCAGGGAGGCATGTTTTACTTTCCCCAGAATTCTTCACATGTAATGATTGAAATGGAGGTTTCATTTAAGGTTTATTTTTTTTCTTCAAACCTGTTTAATACTCTTCAGTTAGCCTAAACTTTTAGATATTGGCTGGTCATCTCTTATACATTGTGTTAGTTAGGTTCTTCCAGAGAAATAGGACCAATGTAGGAATAGAAAGACAGAGAGAGAAAGAGAGAGAGATAAACCTCTAGGAATAGGTTTATTATAAGGTATTGGCTCACGTGATTATGAAGGCTGTGAAGTCCCACCATCTGCTGTCTGTAAGTAGGAGATCCAGGTTGACCAATGGTGTAGTTTGAAGGCTGGAGAGCTGGAGGGTCAATAGTGTACATTCTAGTCCAGGTCCGAAGATTCGAGAACCAAGAATGCTGAGGGCAGAAAAAGACCAATATCCCAGTTTATGCAGTTAGGCAGTGTTAATGCAAACTTTCTCTACCCTTTTGTTTTATTCAGGCCCTCAATGGATTGGATGTTGCCCACCCACACTGGGAAGGGCCAGTCTCTTCTAGAAACACCCTCACAGACACAGACATACCCAGAAATAATGTTTAGCCAGCTATCTGAGTGTCCTGTGGCCCAGTAAAGTTGACACATAAAAATCAACCATCACAAAGATATTAATAACATATACATAGATGTGTGTCCCTTAAATAACTTCACCTTTTAGGATATTTAATGAATATACTATTAATTTATTAAGTTGGTATAAGTTGTGAAGTTTGTATAGATAAACAACAGAAAGCCTTTTTTTTCTGAGTTTGATAGGTATTATTTTTTTCAGCTTTACTTGTTACATTCAAATATAAAACATTTTAATGCATGCTTGCTGTTGTTAATATATTACAGATGAGGATTCCATTTTGTCCATTATTTGAGGTGAGAAAAGGAGGACAACTTTTTCATTAGCCTTTCATCTAGTCATAATAACATGGACACTCACCTTTAGCAATGATCACTGAGTTCTATTTTCTGATGAGCATATTAACAGTGTGTTAATATTTTTCTCCTTTAATCTTTTCAGAAGAGAGGTTTATCAGTTTCTTAATTGACCTCCAATGTGCTTGAAAATTAGGAGTAATAAACACATGCAAATTAATGCCTGTTTATGTTGAACAGAAAAATCCTTTGGGTTGAACAAATATTTGGCTCAAACACTGCCCATGTCATGTGTTCAATTTTTTTTAATTAACTTTTTTTGGTCGAAGTCATAAAAACCTGCATGTGCAAAATACAACTGAGAAGTATTTTTGCATTGGTCCCCTTATACCTTTGATTTTGCTTCATTTACTGTTGGGTTGGCATTGATATATCTTTAATAAGAACTTTTATTTTCACCTCCAAATTGTTGGGTAGCTATGCTAGGCTTGAATATACCTCTTTTCATGGTACTGTCAAACAAATGGATGTAAGACTGGCAGGGAAGAAGGAAGAGGAATGTGCTCTTGGAATATTAACATGGAGGGCATGGCCAACTAGGTGAGTGTAACGTAGGGCTGTTACAATGCTGCATATCAGCCAGGGCCCTCTTGGTTCCTTGGGAGGATTCTCTTGGACTGAGATGGTGGTATGAATTATACGTGGTGACAAATCTGGATGTGGAGCTGACAACTGGTGTAGATAGTGTGTTTCATGATGTACTCTGTATTATTATAATGGAATCTAAGTGTCAGGAAGTGTGGCTCAGTTGTCTTGATGAGTAATTACAAAATGGCATAAAGCTACTGCTACCAACACTCATATCGCACTAGGTCCTGAGCTACCTCTGCCAAGCAAAGAAGTGTTTTATTATAGACACCTTCCCTTCCATTGCCCACAGCCAAAATTGTGGGCTTAGAGTGGAATGATTTCCATATTTGAGGGTCTACTGACCTAGCTGTGTCTTAGCCATGACACTGATTATCTGTGATGCCTGCTACACAACCTCAGCTTAGCACCTGCACCAAGCTCTGAGTGGCTGTGCATCCCATGAGTCACAGCACTTCCCACTACCTGCTCCTCTGTATCATGTCTGTCTGTCTAGCTGGACATTGTTGTCCATCTGACCAAGTTTGCATTTATGAATCCTAATTTATTGTCTTTATTTCAAACCAAGACAGATCTGTATTGTATTCTAAACATATCATTAGTCTCAAATATTTACTGGGATCCTAATGCAGGTACATCCCCCAGGATGACTGCTGCTGCCTGGATCTCTCACCACTATACCCTTCAAAAAGCCTAACACCTTATCTACCCAGCAGACCTACAGAGCTTGTTGCTGCAATTGAGTCAGTAACTCTAACCTTTGCTCTGTCTAAATAATTAGACATATCTGCCAGCTCCTTGTGGCCTCCTGTCTCCCATATACCTAAGCATCCATCATGACTCCTGCCCAAGTTAATCTAAATTCTGAAGACTCTAAAACCCTATTAGTGTGCTTGGTTTGTTCATTGATTTGTAGGTGACAAAAATGTGTCAAATGGATTTGTCCCTGGAAGACAGAAAATAATATGTTCTAGAAACAAGGAAACCTTTGGGAGCTTTAGACAGAAATAAAGGTTTCAGTAGCCCATGAACTTTCTAATCTCACTTTAATGGACATGCTTTTCTTACCTGTCACTGGTTTGCTGCCATCAAAATCTTTGTTGTTATGTGTCAGAGCTTTAAAAACTCAGGGTTAGCATCAGGAGTAAAATCATACTCCAGGCAGATAAATTAAGCATGGGCCCCCTTGGATGCAAGAAATAGATAGTACATAAATGTCACAGACATTGGAAAAGCCCCTGTCAGAATGGCTACAGAGGTGGTTTGAGAAGCAATAATTTATATCTGTGAATAATGGGCCCTTCTAATGACCCTGGGGCAAGAGGGTGACAAGGTGACTGGATTGTGGCATTGCTCTGAGTGGAACAGTCTCTAAGGTGAGATTCAGGAAGTAGATAATTTGATTCCCAGGAAAGATGCAAGCACATCATCGCGGAATGTAAGTGATCTGGAAGTTTCAGGAGCAAGCTAAAGACTGTGGAATATTCCTTTGATTCAGCTAATGTTTATTGGAAGGTGCTCTAGGTGTTCTCAACTTTGTTATCAGATTATTGTGCCATACCAACAGATATGATTAAGTTACTTTCTCTAATTTGGATTTTCTGAAGCAAATTCTGAGAAATACCTGCATCAGTATCCCCTGGGGTGCTTGTAAAAAGGCAGATTTCTATGCCCTATCTAAAGCCTGTAAAATGAGAATGTCAAAGGTAGACCTTGCCTTATATACTCTGAAATTTGAGAATAGTTTTTGAAGACCGTTTAGTTTTGTTCTACTAGGGCGACCTTCTGAGAACCTTTTATACACACACACACACACACACACACACACACACACACACACACACACCCCAGCAGTGGGTTCTATTCAGAACAAGAAGCCAGTGATAAAGTTTTAAAGCATTTTGGGGTGTGGGGAAATGTTTTACTCTACGACTATACTTTGGGCCTTTAGGGATTGGAGGAGGGGTAACCCTGAAAGTCTACTTAAGGGAGGATATGGACAGACAGGTAGGCAGCGTGCATGATAGAAGATCCACTAGGAGCACCCTGGAAACCAAGGAGGTTCAGAAGGTATTTAGGAATTGCAGAGAAAACTAAATGAATATTTATCCTTTGGAGTTCTATTTTTAGGGTTGTAAGAGATGAGTGTCAAAACAACTTGCCTAGGGTTAAATTTATAATTAGCCCCCTCAGGATTGCTTGAGTGTTGTATGGTTGTATAGTGCTACTTCCATCAGAGTTGTTGTCTATGAACTTCCTTCTTGGGGATTCAAATTCTCTAGAATTTGAGGCTTGCAAAGAGAATAGAACCACACAGCTGGAATCCAGTCCCTCATAACAGGGCTGTGGATTCACTGGCTGACAGAAAGGAACAGGAGTCTCATGTTGCTGAGAAGTGATTTTCTAGATATGCATGGAGCAATATGGTAGTCCTTAGCTACTGTTGGCAATTTAAATTTATTAAAACTAAATAATATTAAAAATTTCGTTCATTAGTCACACTAGCTCCATGTCAAGTGCTCAATAGGCACAAGGGCCATTATGTTGGGTAGTGCAAGTATAGAACAGTTCCACCATTGCAGAAAATTCTACTGGACAGCACTAATCTAGAAGAACTAGCTATGGTGGGAATGGAAAACAGAAGAGTTTTTATCTGCTGAGAGATGTTGTCCAGTACAGGGCATGGAATGAGGATGGGGGAGAAAAAAGTGGCTTCAGTGTTAAAAGGATTAGGGCTACTTGTGGGTGTATCAGGTTTGGCTACTTTCAACCTGTAACTCTTAAGCATCATCACTCCAGTTTGTGGCTAGGCCAACTCCTGGGGTTAACTCCTGACACTGTCCTGATTCTCTTGAGCATCTGCTTTCTTCTTTGGGAAGGAGTGGAGGAGTGATTTGACACAGTGGCCCACCATGGAATGTGCTTGTTAATGTAACAGGTGAATTGCCCTGGGAGGTTGCTAACCAGGAACTGGGCTTTTTCACATTTTGGTTAGAAAAATATGATTAGAAAAGCTAGGTCCCTCTTGAGGTCCATGTAAATGCAAATTCATCCAAAGAAGGCAGACTTGGGAAGGATGGGAGGAAGCCAGTGCTTACTTCATTCAAGTAACTCAAGCAGAGAATCCAAGTTCTGCAACTCTGAGTTGGGCTTATTAAGCCAGATCCACCAATCCAAGGAAATAAGAATCTCATGGCAATTGGGTCAGCCAGAATTCTCCCTAGTGAATAAGAGTGTGTGGAAAGAGAAATGGAAGAAGTACAAGAGGACTGAGCCAGATGTTTTTAGAGAAAATAACTCTCTTTGTTTTTGTTCAGTGTCCCCTTTCTCCTCAGGACTCTGAAAGGGGCTGGGTTGGGGGAAGGGGTAACGCCATAGTCAAAGCCAGCTTTTCCCCCAGATAACTAAGGCTTTTTCTTCTTGGGCCAAGCTTGTCTTACAATCTCTTTCTGTGTGAGTTCTTTCCCAGGAGGCTCTTCAGTTCCTGAAGCAAACAGTCTCCTGGCAGACCCACCCTACCAGGCAGCCAGACTCAGCTAAATATCAGTAACAAACAACGCAGCTGG
Source organism: Avahi laniger (assembly GCA_963575035.1). Classification (NCBI taxonomy): domain Eukaryota; kingdom Metazoa; phylum Chordata; class Mammalia; order Primates; family Indriidae; genus Avahi; species Avahi laniger. Next base: position 86,332 of record CAUYSK010022277.1, on the reverse strand, counting down.
GACTCTTGCTATGATAAGATTCATTGGCAGTTTATCATGTGCCAGGAGCATACAGGGATATTATGTAGTTGATTCCTCATAATAAAGCCATGAGAGAGGAATTGTAATATCCATTCTGCAAAGAACTGAACTGAGGTTCTGAGAAGTTAAATCATTCGTTCAAGGTCCCTGAGCTGTACTGGTGAACAGAGGAACCCAGATGTACACAGTGTCAAAGCTCACCCACACTTCTGCTACTAAACGACATTGCCAATTGGGCTTCATAGTTAGTCTTTAAAACTCAAGTTCTGGCTCCTGCCACTGTAGGATTTTGTGTGAGGAGGGATTGTGCATAGCAAGGGATTGAGGGAGCATGAGGCATATTAAACACGATCCAGGAGACTGGGTCTTGACAGACATTCTCACCTCGGTTTTAGGTATAACAAATACTCCTGAAAGCACTTCGAATTAAAATTTTAGAGACTTAGACTCTAAAAAAGATGAGAAGAAATGATATCAAATGGGAACCAGGTTTGAGTCTCTTGCTAGATATCTGTTTTTTCCCATATGAAATATTCAGAATTTCATGAGGCTGACCTAGATTTATGCAGATAGAAATCACAATGATTTTACAAGTCAAGGAACTCATCTTACTTTGTCTGTGAGATAGAAAAGTTCTGTAAAAATTCAACACACAAGAGAGCAACTGGAATAGATTTGAAGAAAACCATCCATTTTCCATGTGTGTCAGCACAGTACCCCAGGTGAATCAGGCCTTTGGTTGACAATGCAAGGAGTACTTTGTGGTGGTGTCTTTCCTAGTTCTTTGCCCCTGCTTGTGGTGTTGTTTCGGGTCAGTATATTGGGTTATTGACATATTTCTGCCTCTTTTTAAGTTATCTGTGAAGCTACATCATATAATCCGCTGTTGGCTGTTCTACATGTTCCCAATGCATGTTCCCAGGTAAATTGCTTGGAAAATACTGGAAGAAAAACTAGAATTTATATTCCTGTGTTATCCAGACCATTGACATGAGCTGGTAAAAACTATAGTAGAGGAAAAAATTTGAACCAAAATCTCAGTAGAAATTGGTAGGTTTATATGAACTTTGTTTTGTGGCTTGTGCATTTTGGAAAGACAAATTCTAAGTATTACTCTGTGGGGGCTGGAAACCTAATGAAGTCATAACATTCTCCAAAAATGGAAGCCAACTAATTTGGCTTAGACTTAGGTAGACTACTCACATGCCCCATTCCAAGCAGTGGCCTCATTAAATGGATTCCTTTAATCATTTCTAGGTTAACCAGCAAGGATTTAAATCAGCTTTATACAACAACAACAATAATAGTAAGGACAGCAATACAGATGGAAGCCATTAAGTATTTTGAAGAAGAATAAAAAAGAAATAAGGGCTTTCTTTAATTATATTATGAAGGCAAGAGAGAATTGCAGATTTTCATGTTTGGCTCAACACATTTTTTTCCATAGACATTTAGTTATGAATAATGGTATTGAGGATCTGTATTTGAGAAGCTTAAATAAATTCTTGTGGAACCAGAGTGCATTTTCACATGCAATGGGCTTTAAGAACATATCCTTATATCAAATTGAGAAGTGTTTGTATAAAGATCTGGAAACATGTTTAGTGCAAATCACTTTATCAGGCCCTGTTGCTTCTCTCAACAGGTCCGCTGCCCTGTCTCTATTTCCACTGCAACCACTGAGTCTAGTTATGGTGACCTTTCTGTTAATAGCCTCCTAGCATGTGGCCTAGCTTCCCTGACACCCTGCTTCAATCATCTCTCCAAAGGCAACATGAGTGATTTTTCAGAAACACAGATTGGGTTGAACTTCAATCTCCTTATCATAACCGCAGCCTACCTGATCTCTCCTGTGGCTCCTTCCCTCCTTCCTAACTATCCTCCAGACTTCGCTCCTCAGACCTTTAAACTCTATATTCTCTACCAAATTTGTCCCACAAAACACACATATCCTTGCTCCTTGCTCTCTTTCTAAGTGCTGAGTGAGCTCCTTCTTATCTATCAGATCTTAGTTTAGATGTTGCTTCCTTGGAGAATCCTCCCTGGTTTATCCAGTGTGAAATAGGTCCCCAGCTACTCTCCATCACATGCTGTGTTTATTTCCTCCGTAACATTCAGCACACTTTGTGCTTATCAAATGAACTTGCTTGTCCTCTGGTTTGTGTGTCCCCACGTATGCTCTCAGCTCCCCGACTGCGGGAGCATGTCGCCTTGTCCATCACTGCAGTCTCAGCGCCCGGCCCCTGGTTGGCACCAGGCTGGTGCTCAGCAAGTATTTGTTGAATGAAGAATTTACAATACAGATAAATGAGGAAGAAGTTAATTTTTTTTAAATAAATAAGTCACCCAGAGGTTTACTTTAAATGATGATCACATTTTAGATCATTTAACCTACTTAATTCACATAAATGTAATTCATATAAAAAGTTTTAAGTCTATCTGTGACATAATGTGAAGTATGTCAGAAATTATTTTGTGCTGAGTTGACTTTTCTTAGGTTGAAATACTTATATTCTTACATTTTTCCTGATTTGAAAAGGAAAAAAAAAAAAACCTAGTATCTATTTTTATCTATTAATATCTACCTACCTATCAAACTATATATCCCAGGCTCCCTGTGACTTATTTACACATAGAAATATGTTCTTTTATATTATATATGTACTTGTGAGAGTTTCTTGAACATCAGAATTTTCTAAATTAAATTATATTTCTTATAACTTATATTATTTTATAAATCCTTTTATCTTAATTTTTGAATGGCTTTAATTAGGTGTGATTTCTAATTGTTATTCTCTATCTCAATTCAATCTATAAATGTTATATATTTATACGTAAATGCAGTAGAGGAAATCCTATTTAAAGCAACTCAGAATTATTTGGCAAATAAAATGTTGTTAGGCAATTAGAACAATTTTCACCTCCTGCATCTGTCAATCTTTGTTATATTTAAATTTCCTTGCACTTTCTTGGGATTTTTGAGGGCAGATGATACCCAACTCCTCTTTCTTTATAGGATTTTACAACACAGATTTAAAAAATGTAGGTTGAAATGAAATAATGAATAAAATGATTTGGATAGTTGTGCTTTCTATTACTTAGGCTTAAAAAAAAAAAATCAGTTCTTGTGTATGTTTAAATCGCCCACTTGGGGATTTGTTTGAAGTCAAATTCCAATCCAGTCTTAGGATGCTCTGGCTTCTGTATGGGTTTGAACTGGCACAGTTTCTGTCTGCATTACTTATGCCTTCCTTGGGGTCTGAACTGAAAGCCTTGTGGATTTAGAGATGGATTAATGCTGGCATTTGGGGGATTACAGATGGAACATGAAGAAACTTTATTTCAAATAAGCACAATACATGTATTTCATTTGTCTTCTTTTCTGTGGTGCATGAAGTTGAAAAGGGAAAATATTTTGCTACTTCTACTGAAATTAAATTACAGAAATTATGTGATCATGATTTTAAGGGTTTAGGTTCATACATTTGCATTAACAGATTTCTCATAATCAACTAAGTTAATTTTAATTCATTTGACTAAAATGTTTTAATGTGTTTGTTGCCCAAATCCGTTATTCACTGAAAGGCAGGTAGGGTATCAGCTAATTTCGTTTCTTCACAGGGTTGGCCTCGCTATTCAAAGGAGTCACAGGCCTACTTATTTTATTAGCCTACGTACTCACATCTGATTAATATTTGGACAGTGTTTAGTTAGCAGGGAGGAAAGACGTTGTAAAAATTAGCCCTGTCGTATTTTAGGAAGCAGTTTAAAAATGTGAAATAGAATAATCTCCAAACTATCTTCATAGAAGAACTAGAGAATTAGCTGAATTTAAAATATATCACAAGACAATTAAGAAAGGATAGTTGAAATACTTGCAGGAGATGTGGTTTTATGGAAAAAATATAGCCACTGAAATCAGGAGCTATGGATTCAGAAACTGGCTCCATGATAATTACTGGGTGTTCAAACTTGGGCAAGTTATATAACTTCTCTAAGTTCCAGTTTTCTTAATTGTAAAATGAGGATAACCATACCGACCTCATAGGCACATTACAGTTAAATGAGATACATATGTGAAAGTGCTCAGCAAAGAGAATTGCAAGATATAAAGAAAGGAATGAAATGGGGAGTAAAAGAATGAAGCAATTAAGGGAGAGAGAACATATGGTTCAGAGGGCAGAGTTCTGGTGGGCAATTTAGGCCCCTCTCCTCTCCCACTTCATGCTCCCTCAAAACTATTTCAGCTCTACGCTACTCCAGCTCTTTTTTCTTCCAGGCCCTTTTCCCTGTCAGTGGCACATTTTTCTTCCGTCAGTAGCTGTCTGCCTTTTCTAATATAAAGTCAGTGGGCACTGCCACCTCTCCAATTCTCAGGCTTGCTCGTACTCAAACCGACAGAAGAGGGCCCTGGAGCATGGAGGAGGACTGGAACTCCTGAGGGGCCCAGCTGCTAGGGGCTGTGTGGAGTGCCACCCTGGAGAGCCTTGCTGCCTTGTTTTCCTCGTCTTCCTGCCTTTTTTTAAAAAAATGCAGACCAGAACAATATGACCTACTTAACTCTTCACAAGCTGATAGCTTTTTAGTAAGTGGGTACTTGAGAGGGTTTAGACCGATATTGTCCAACTATTTGAGCCACAAATATGAACCATATGTGTAACTTAAAATTTTTTAGTAACCACATGAAAATAGGTGAAATTAATTTTAGTAATGTATTTAGCTCAATGTATCAAAAATATTTATCAATGCTTTATAGTGGCTACTTATTCCACAGTGCTGGTTTGGACACATTCTCTCTTTCTCCTCTCTCTCTGTCTCTCTCTTCCTCTCCCTCCCTCGAAGCTGTAGTAGAATTTTAGGAACAAGCTAAATCATCGATCCCCAATTTTTATATCAGGAAAGTAGGACCCAGAGAGACAAAGTAAATTGTCCAGCATGTTAGTGCCATAGCCAGAACTCAAATTCAGTTCTCCTGACTGTGCTTCCTTGTTCTTTACAATTAAGTATCTAACTAACGTACCTGTTTTACAGAAAGGCATTGGAGCTCAGAGAAGTGAAGTCATAGTGCATCACACTGGGAGGAACTGAGAAATTTCGTCAGGAGTAAAATGACAAATTGCTGACAGGATTATGTCACAGCGTGGCCTCATCAATATCATAAGAAGTTATTCCTTTGAATTTTATAGAAAAAGGATCTTGACGGCTTGGTTTGTTATTAAAAAAAAATTTGTAAAACTCCTTTAGAATTTCATCATGATGTTGTTTTGATGACTCTTGCAATGCATAGCACTGTGCTTGGCCCATAGAATCTCTCAATAAACATTTGTTAAGTCAATTTAAGAATGCAGTAAATAGACTAGAAAATTAAAACTAGAAGAAATATTGAAAACCATTTAGTTTAGGTAATGATATAGTGCCCAATACTCTAACAAATTTTGATACTTTCCCCTTCCATTTAATGGTTCAGATGAGAGCAATGACTTGCTCAAGTTAATATAGCTGCTAATTTTGGAGAATCTGCATCTCTTTCTACTGCCTAGTGATTTTTTTAAAAACATGATTTCAACTCTTTGGTTAAACAGAATTAAATCTACTGCTAAGCCATATCTTGTGAATGGAAGAAGTTTGAAACCTCAAGATATGACATCTAATTTGGAAATTTGGAAAGCATTTACTGAGAATGAAAGAATGGTCTATTTCTTGAGTGCTGTTAAAAAGCAACGGAAATGTAATTATTCTGGATTTATTTTAGTGCTCTGGTATTTTTAGAATTTCCCCATAAACACCTCCCTTGAGGAGCATACAACGCTTCGCATGCCAAAGTAACTCAGGATGCTTTCAGCAAATGCAACTGACAACTTGACAAGACATCTGGATTTGTGTGTATCTGAGACAGTCCAGGTGCTTGTCCAAGATATTCTTGGTTTTTGAGTCTTTAGCTGGACAAATTTTTCCACTATTTCTTGAGCTGGATCACCTTCCTAGCGATGAACCTAGACAACTGTTAAGACAGAATTCTTTCTGTCTAAACACACTGCTAGGCCCTAGACTGTCAGTTGTTCAATACTAACCCTGTGTTCCATGTATTGGAAGGAATGTTTGCAGAAGCAAGGACTGCGGCAGCAAGGGCTGTGGAGTGGCACGCACGCTGAGAAATTTGATGAAATCAGGACATCATATAACTTGGTCGAGTGCAGTGATGTTGTTCTGAGAAGTGAGGTGGAAGAAAATATCCCCAGGATAAAAAAGAACAGGATGAAAAATCCTGGTTAAAAAAAAAAGATGTGGATTTTTCCTTCCCAGACAGATTGTTAAATAGGCTTTTCTTGTTCAGTGGGGTCTAGTAATGAAAGTTGACAGGATATTAAGGTTATTTCAGGTTCTACTGTCTCCCAGGGTCACATAAGCCTTCTGTTATGCATGTTAATCCATCTCGGCATTCCTGCCAGGAGCTGCCTAAGTAGGGCAATCGGTTTAGTATGCACCCTTCCCCTTTACAGTTTAGTGGAGAGGCAAAACCTACCAATTAGCAGAATATGCATTGAATCAACAATACTTTTCTATTCTAAAGACATAGCTCCAAAATTTGTGATTGATAAGTGATGAATCTAACTGTTATTTCCTCAGAAATGCAAAACAAAAAGAAGCAAGCAATACCTCCCTACTCTCTCTCTTTCTTTTTTGACATGTGCGTGCACATGTGCGTGTTTGTGTATGTATACAAAACTATGTGGCGAATTTAGTGTCACAGACTGGAAATACTCGTTGGCTTCTGACGCGCGTAGCTCCTGACAAGCCCAGGTATACAGCTTCCTCATCTGGAAAATCCCCACCAACTACCCCCTCAGTTATGGAAAGAAAAACACTGCAGATATAATTAAATATTGGTGACGAGGAAATTGCAGAAGCTTGATTCTAGAACTAACCTATTAGTAACTGTGATGTGTCTCTACCAACGAACACTATTCTAGTTGATTTCTTGAAGGACACTGTAAACTTGTGGTATAAAATAACCAAAACAACCTGTTCTGATTGTTGTTATTGCTACCTTAAGCTGGTTGCTTTCTGCACAACTGATGACAATAGCAGCAAGAAGTGAGGACTTTGGAATTAAATTCATCGGATTAAAATCCCAGCTTTGCCATTTACTAAATGTGTGAACAAAAGCATGTTGCTTAACCTGTCCAAGCCTCGGTTTCCTCGTGTGTAAAATGGGAATAATTTTATCTATATCTCAGGATTCTTATAATGATTAAATGAGTATTACACAGTGCTTGGCTCTATAATTGGTGATTCATGAATGGTCACTATGGTAACAATGAAGATAAACAAAAACTCAAGATTTGTTCTAATCGTTGCCACCTTTTATCTGCTTCTTGAAGGACTGGTGACTTTATGCTAGAGCAAGGACGTTATATGCCCAAACCTAAGTGGTCAGTATTAAAGAAAAAAAAATTTCTACCCACATTTATCTTTGAGCAAAGCTATAAAAATGGGCTCTATTCTCTTCTATTTTGATAAAAGTAAAATGTATTCACTCTAAGTGGCCATTAGAGGGCCAATCTCTGTACAGCCCATTCTATATAATAGATACTCAAAACTCATTCACTCTGTAATGGCTTAATATTTTCCGTACAGTAGCTGGTGGTGGTATAGGCTTCTAATAAAACACTACATCAACTCTCCGACCTCTAAATTTTTGAAGCAGATGTTTTCCTAACATCCTGTAAATACTCCAATCATCTGAAACTGCTGGGATTTCACCTTCGCACCATTTTTAGAAATGTGCCCATTGAGTAATGGGTCTGTCTAATCTGTTTGACGTTTATTGGTACTCAAAGTGTAGCAGGGTTGGGAGATGTAGCAGAGCACATTCTAAATAAATCAACGGAAGAAAGCAAACTAAATCACAGGGGGAAATTACAGTGTCCAAATCATTTATACACTGGTGATTACCATTTCACCTGGGTCCAACTGATGTCTCACAATAATCTTCAGAGCTCTAGGAATCAGTCATCAGTACAACTAAACCTGCTCACCTGTGGTTCCACATTGAAATTGACCAATGTGGTGGAGACTTAAAGTAGTCCAGGACAGCAGGGTTAATTAGTGATGAGAAGGAACATGTGGAGAAAAAAATGTACTGGATTGGGAGAGGTTTTAGTACCATTTCTGGTATTAGTTAGCTGCGTGATTTTCAAGGAGTCACTTTATGTCTCTGCCATAGTTTCTTAACAAGAAAATGTATGTGTATCTATTTGTGTACATGTGTGTTATTTGGGGAGTGTATGTGTGTATAGGGGTGTGGGGGAGATACTGATTGTGATTTTCATAAAGATTTCAAATGATGTCTGACTTAAAACCCAACACAGAAAATTGATAAAGCAGAATTGGTATGTTTGAGGAAGGGGACAGAGAGAAGACTGATTTTTCACTCATATTTTGTGGCAATTCTAAATATTTTTATAGTTACCTAAAGTTCTCTGCACTAAGTGTGAAAACTTATGGATTAGATAATCTGTAATGTCTCACCAACTCTAATTTTGTTTGAGCCTATGGAGAATTCCCCCTCAAGATAAAAACTCTGGACTTACACAAGATAAAAATTTGTTGAATAATTTATTATTTTAAAATGTATTAATTAATTTGAAAACTATACAGATAATTTATTAAAGTAGTTTGGTTTCAAGTCTCATGAGTCAGTGGTTTAATGTCCTGTATTTTTACTTTTTACTAATTTAAAGTCTAAATTAATACAAATGCTTCTTTACTTCTACCACCTTTTCTATTCTTGTAACAAATTGTGTTGTTCATTCTAAACTATAAGTGTATGTTTCCAGCTGGGATGGAGGAAATCCCAAGAGATCATTGTTCTCATTCTAACAATGAAAATAAGTTGGATCATCTACAAAATCATAGATTTGTTTTTAGCTCACCAGGGATTTGAGGGATTCAAAGAAACCTAAATGAATCAAATTCTGGGGAAGACAAGCTCTTCCTAGGAGAGTGGAGAGAGACCCACAGATACCTTCGTTCCTGGTGGAAGAGCAGGAGGAGGAGTGGATCTGACATAGACTAGGTGAGAAAAAACCAGGTAAATTTCCCAGGCACAGAAAGCTGGGGTTTAGACTGAAAAGAAAGTCAAATTCCCCAGCAACTTAAAATTAGAGGCTGGACTATAAAACATAGAGGTCTTAGAGTCTCAAAGGGCATCAATTCTCAAGCTGGCTAAAAGGAAAGTGTCTATCCAGTCCTCAAAATATATGAAGCCAGTGGTGAACTGAATATAACTGTAATGAGGACAAGACCCACCTCAACTAAAGCTTAGATTGAACTAGTGAACTAGCACACTGCTGGCCTGACAGAAGAAAAGGATCCTTTTGGTGGGGGTGGGGTGATGTAAATATTATTTACTTTAGTCTCTACTATTATTTCACGTATAATGTCCAGCATTCAATAAAAAAATTGCACAATGTGAAGAAACTGGAAAATGTCAGCCATAATCAAGAGAAAAAAGACAATAGAAGCAGATCAACACATGCCCTAGATGTTACAATTCTCATAAAAAGAACTTTGTCACTACCACGTAAATATATTAAAGTATTATGGAAAAGGTAGATATGAAATGCGAATAAGTGGGGGATTTTAGCAGAGAAATGGAAACTATAAGAAACAAATAGAAATGTTAGAAACAAACGAAAAAAATGAATAACATATTTGATTATTGTTTTGTGTTTTTTTTAAAAGTAGTTGCTTCTGAGGTTTCAATGTACATGTGTATGTTATCCCAGTCCACCTTCAAATAATATTAAGCTAGTTCACAATGTGAGAACTTTACAACAGTACAATTCCATTTATACTCCCCTTATGATTTATGTTCATGTTATCATACTAGGGGCCTTCAAAAGGTTCATGGAAAATATATATTGTAAAAAATATTATGCCTGTATTTCAAAAAATTTTTGTACCAAAGTCAACTTTTACTAACTTATTAAAACATGTTTGAGCAGAATCCAGTTTGAGGCACTAAGAAGGATAAGACATCAGTTTGAAGAGAGTCCCTATCAGAGGTATGTGAATTCTGCTAAAATTGAAACAAAAGCAAACATTAAATTAATGGTCAAGGTTGGGCGGAAGAACGGTGAAATCACTGATGCTTAAAAAGTTTATGGGGAAAATGCCCCAAAGAAATCAGCAGTTCACAAATGGATAACTCATTTTACAAAGGGATGAGTTGATGTCGAAGATGAAGCCTGCAGCTGTAGACTATCCACATCAATTTTTGAGCAAAAGATCCAGCTTGTTTATGCCCTAATTGAAGAGGACCGACAATTAGCAGCAGAAACAAGAGCCAACACCATACATCTCAATTGGTTCAGCTTACACAATTCTGATGGAAAAATTAAAGTTGAGCAAACTTTCCACTCGATGGGTGCCAAAACCATTGCACCCAGATCAGTTGCAAACGAAGCAGAGCTTTCAATGGAAATTTTAAACAAGTGGGATCAAGAGTCCAAAACACTTCTTTGAAGAATTGTGACATGAGATGGAACATGGTTTTACTGGTATGATCCTGAGGACAAAGCACAATCAAAGCAATGGCTACCAAGAGGTGGAAGTGATCCAGTCAGAGCAAAAGTGGATTGATCAAGAGCAACAGTCATGACAACAATTTTTTGGGATGCTCAAAGCATTTTGCTTGTTGACTTTCTGAAGGTCCCAAGAATGATAACATCTGCTTATTATGAAAGTGTTTTGAAAAAATTACCAAAGCTTTAGCAGAAAAATGCCTGGGAAAGCTTTACCAGAGTCTTTCTCTATCACAACATCACTCCTGCTCATTCCTCTCACTAAACAAGGGCACTTTTTCTGGAGTTTTGGTGGGAAATCATTAGCTATCTACCTTACAGTCCTGATTTGCCTCCTCTGACTTCTTGTTTCCTGATTTTAAAAAATCTTCAAAGGGCACCCATTTTTCATCAGTTAATAATGTAAAAGAGACTTCATTGACATGGTTAAATTCCCAGGACCCCAGATCTTTAGGCATAGATAAATAGCTGGAATCATCACTTATAAGTGTCTTGAAATTGATGGAGCTTATATTAAGAAATAAAGTTTATGTTTTTAATTTTTATGTTTTGATTCTATTTTTCCATGAACTTTTTAAAGTCCCCTCATGTATTTCATCTGTAAATATGTTAAACCAAAATACACTGTCATTAATTTGTTTTAAATAGTTAACAATTTGATTTAGTTCTTTAAAATATATGTTTTTTGTCTTTACATGTTCAGTCTTTCCTTAAGCACCAACACATGGAATACAGTCACAATAATTGTTTTAATGTCCTTGTTTATTAATTTTATCATCTGTGTCATTTCTCAATCAATTTTTACTTGGCTTCCCTCTGCCAACACACACACACTATGGATTGTATTACCCTTCTTTGTATGCTGGGTAACATTTGATTTGACACCAAACATTATGAATTTTACATTGTTGGGGGCTGGATATTTTTTTATTTATATAGTCTTGAGCTAGAACTTAGTTAAATTACTTGCAAACAATTTGATCCTTTTGGATCTTGCTTTAAAAGCAAGCTTTGTTAGATGGGACCAGAACAGCATTTAGTCTAGAATTATTTTTTCCCACTACTGAGGCAAAGCACTTCTTAGTACTTTAATCTAGGAGTCAGCAAACTTTTTCTGTGTGAAGAGATAAATAGCAAATATTTTATTCTTTGTGGGCTATCAGGTTTCAGTCTCAACTACTTAACTGTGTCATTGTAGCACAAAAGCATCCATAGAAAGTATATAAAGAATTAGGTGTGGTTGTTTTCCAATAAACCTGTATTTACAAAAATAGGTGGCAGACTGGATTTGGCCTGTGGGCCATAGTTTGCCCACCTTGCTCTAATCAAAAAATCATGATTTATTAGTTTTTCTACTCTAGCTATGGGGAATAGGCACTGTTACTGGTTGTGGGTGAGTTCTGGGCACTGTTTCATCAAATCGTTTTGGGTAGTTTTCTCATTCTCATTTGCTCATCAGTACGAAGCTGAATACTTGCAGGGCAGGGGGAGGGGGAATCCTCTGTAAATCTTGGAAGTTTTCTCTCTTTGCAGCACTCACTCTCTTTCTTTCTCTCTCCCTTCCCCTCCCTCTCCCCTCAGCTGTTAAGGGTTTTTTGTTTTAGCTGGATAGCTAGCTATTGGAAAACCAAGAAATCACTTTGCTTGGGGTAGGAACTGTTACAGACCAAATGGGATTCCAAATAAAAAATGTGAGCAGAGCCCTCTTCCTATCCCCATTCTCCACTTTCCTACCTGAATGTCCTCTGTTAGGCCTGCACACTTGTTTAATGGCCCTTGCCTTCTCCAGCAATCGTAGATAGAGGTCTTTTAAAAATAGAAGCAGTGGCGCAGCACATCTTGTTCAAGGAACAGCAGCGTCTGTACTTAGTGCTTGATGCCTCAAGCAGCTGTCTGAGTTGTTTGCCCTCAAATTGCCTTTGGATAGAAGCAAACAAACGTGGACATCCAAGGGAGCATATCTGAAACTGACCTCTGAGGCCACCTATTTTAAGCAGATTGTAATTTTGTAAAAGATGTGGCCCTATTCCAAATGTTTATTTAGTGTTGAACATTCTCCAGTTGGCTGGTTGGTCCACTTTTTTTGATGGTGTTGAAGACATCAAGAAAGATGTCAATAATAGATGCTGAATTTGCACTCATCTTCGTGCACAGCAGTTCATTATGTTGGATGCCAGACCAAAGATTCACTTCAGAGAGAGACAGGCAAGTGAGTCTGGCTACATGGCAGCTGGTTTTTACGGCAACTACTTTAACCTCTGCCCCTTGCACCTCAACAGGAATCTTATGAAAAGCTTCCTTTCCTGTGGCTCTCTAAGTTCCTGCCAATACAATTCTTTTTCATAGAATGCATACTGCGTGCAAAGCACTGGGATAAGCTTTTGGCACGTGGTCTCCTTGTGTCCCTACAACAACCATAAGAAGCAGATATTATTACTCTCATTTTACAGATGAGGAAACTTCAGTTCAGAGGCCTTCAACTATAAGACTGAAGTGAAGATTTGACCCATGGCCTCTCTGATTCCAGAATTTCATTTCATTTCATTGATCCATATCAACCAGATTTCCGCTTGGCCCGTGTATGTGCTTACGCTATAGCAATTCTTTTCCCATCTACTATCCCTAATATGAATTTCGGCTTCAGGATGTGACAAAATGAATATCTGGGAATGAATCTTCTGTTCTTTTATGAATGATAGCAATTAATCGTCCAAGCGCAAAAGAAAGAGCCTTTCTGAGGATTGTACATGTGAACGTATTTTCCTACAAGTATTTAGAAAAAAACTAAAAAATAAGAACTAATCTTGCATATCATTCAGCCTTAGCTCACTTGCCATTGTGCTTCAAATGTCAATTTGCTCCTAGAAGAGATATCTTTGAATGGAAACTTGAGTACAAAGAGCCGTGGTTAAATTAACAGCATATTGACTATTAAAATTGGTCCTGCTAGGGAGAAGGGAAAAGTACTCAGCCTTGCTCTTACCCACTTTTGTCTGACTTCTTTTCTTCCTCTTCTCTTTTTATCCAGAGAGACTGGGTCTCTTTCACTCAGAAAGATGAATAGTCAATTCTGACACTGCTCCTTGTACCTGCTGTCCCTAACATCTAGAGTTACCTCCAAAGGTGAACTATATTGCAAACGAAAATACCAAGTGTTCCTGTACTTACAAGTCACATCCTTCTTTCTGAAAGCCATCATGGAATTACTTTCACAGCCACAAAGTCTGCCTCAGTACAAATCTTTTCCTCTAAGCAGCACTTTTGGGAACTTGAGGAATTGCTGAAGGTAGGGAGAAATTTTAGGAGATCTAGATTCTAATTAACTTTTCCTCTAATTAACTCTGTCACCATTCCTTTGTGAATGCAACTCAAAGATTCTCAGAGATAAAGAGATGTGCTGAGGATGGCAGCAGCCCAAGACCAAGAAGCTCACAGACTCCTTTTCTTCAGGATTTTAAACCAAAAATCATCATAGGAATATGGGTAGTTCGAGACGGAAGGGGAAAAGTGATTTTTTTTCAAAAACTCAAACTGGGTGTTATCTTTCTCCACAGTACCAAATAATCATTTTATATGTTAGTGAATACATTTTCTCAATATCTCCATGTGTTTTCTTTCCTATGCATTTAATGGTTCACCACAGGACAGATTATGATTAAAGTTTTCAGTGCTGTAAATCACCAATTCCCATTTCCCTCCTCTCTCCTTTGTTCTCTCTTTTGTCCAATACTTGTCTTCTCCATATATCTGGAGTATGCTTTTCCGGTTTTAGGCTATGGTTCATGATATTTATGTTACCCAGGCATGCTCAGTTCTTTCCTCCTTACCTATTGAAATCCTTCCGACTTTTCAAGCTGTATTTCAAATACCGCCTCCTTAAATAAAGTGCTGCACAAAAAACAGTCCTCTAGTAAACAGTCAGTGATGAACTTTTTTGGTTATTCTTTTCATGGTTAATGGTTATTACTTTTCCAAAATAGATGGAATTTTCATTTAATTTAAATCTTACCTGACTCTTACTCTAACTCTTTCTCCCAGTTATGGAGTTATACCGCTTGAGTGTGATGTTTCTAGTCAAGGGATCTCTTTGCTCTCCATAATTTTTCTTCACATCTACTTAACTTTGTTCTCTCTGCATCAGTGAGAGTCCACATTTTGAGATCTCAGTGCCTTTCTCTTTGAAATTTTCTTCATGGCACATTCTCCCATTTTCCTCTTACTCTCTATTTCCATGGTTTCAATTCTAGCACATAGCACAATTATTTTTACCATAGAGTTCTCTTTCCAAACATTCCTCCCATTCTTTCTGCAAAAATCACCTTTAAGTGTGATTCCCCAAGTTACTTTTCTTTCCAACAATCAGTCATGCATCTAGCTTGCTGTGGTTGACTGTGCTTCTGAAACATTGCCTCTGCCCCTCTCTCATCTGCAACTACTCTTTTCAAAGAGCTAGACAGTTAATGGTCCTACCTCTCACTGTCCCTTCTAAAAGCGACTGTTGCCTCTTGCAAATGCATAGGCCAAATGCTCCTAATGGTCTGTCCCTCCTGCAGAGCTCATCCTAATGGAGCTAGGATTGATACCCATCCTTGGAGGAACCATGGAAGAGCTCAGAGCCTGGGGCAAAACATAAGTTCAGCTGGCTCAGCTCCATCATCTTGCAGCTGCTCCCCTTCAGCTGTTTTGAGTGCCCAGGTACAACCTGCCACGACCACTGACTACCCAGTTTCTCAACTGCTTCATGAGATTATTCTTGGTTCTAAATTGTCCTTTTATTTCTTGATGACTCTTTGAGCTGCTCTTTGATGTCTTGTTGGCCCTTCTTTCTATCTGACCGCTGAGGCCTTGAGCTCTTGTTGCCTGATCTCTCATTTGGAATGTTGCCCTCTCTTTCTCAGATTGCGTGTCTGAGCTACAGATTCTCTCTTTCTAGCCTGTCTTTCCCTTTATGGAGATGTGGTTTGCTCTTGCTTTCACTGTCCACTTGGTCCTTCAGGCTCTGCCTGATCCCTGGGCCCTTGGCTTTCATTGCCAGTGCGGACCCTCATCCCACATCAGTTTGGTGACTGCATATTGGGTACTTATTTCATATAAAGCATTATGTAACTTGTATCAATGATATGAAAATGAGTATTATAAATATTTTCTCATGAGAAGCTTGCAATCTGACAGAGGGACAGAAAGGCCAATTTATTTGTAAAAGGCAGACTGTGATTAAGTTTCCTAAGTGAGATTCAACAAAGGGAAAAGCAAAGACCAGTGTGTTTGTGTGTGTGTGTGTGTGTGTGTGTATGTGTTGGGGTGCAGAGTGGTGATGACCAGGACAGTTTGCTTGACAAAGGTAGCACCTGGGACTGATTTGAAGACGAACTGGGTCATAACCAGGGTGATACATATTTGGAAGAAAAATCAACTTTGGCCAGACTTGTGTTTCTCAATAAGGTGCTGTGATTGTCTTATTCCTGGGATGCAAAATGTCCCACTCAATAAATGACAGTTATGACCTCAAGCCACCGAGGCAAACACAACTTTGACATAGTTCCCAAATGCCTTTGTTATAGAAAAAAATTCTCAATAATATGTGTTACAGCACAGTAAGAAAGACTTTATTTGTACCATCACAATAGGTACAGAAACCACGGCAATGAGATTTTTCAGTGGGAGAGAGAGACTGAACTCAACTCTGTATGACATGGGAAAGTGGGAATTTATAGCCAAGGAGCAGGGTGGGAGTCAGTGGATGGAAAATTACTGAGAAGTAACATGGTGTAAGGGGGATTCTGGCTAAACCAATTTAAAAGTATTCTGGCTCAAGATGGGCCAGGGTGATTAGACATCACCTGGGGGATGCTGGATAATGAGAACCTGGATCAGATATTGAGGGTGGAGAGTTTTTGCTGAACTGATTTAGCAGGGTTCATGCTAAAGCTGGATTTTATAAGAAAGTACACAGATAGAAGAAGGTTTGGGAACCTGATTAAAGTTTGGTTAAGCAAAGAATTTTCGTCACCTCTGGGGAAAGTACCAACCTCCAACCACTGAACCATGAATGTCATATGAAAAAATTCAGAAAGATCGGCTAACCAGAGGAGTTTGTGTCTAAATAGGATTTAATGAGAAGCCACTGAAAGTCTTTGAGCATGGGATGAGAGAGTTCAAGATACCCTTTGGAAATAATTAGATTATCACTCTGGCAGTGAAACAAAGGACAGTAAACAGGGGAGACCGGATATAGGGAAAAGAGTTAGGAGGCTGTTTGTTGTGATCATCTAAATAAAAACGATAACAAATTATGCTGGTATAACCCAGGGATCTCCTTTTAGAATAAGGCAACCAACTGGATGTGGGGGTCAAGAGAGAACTGAGCCAACAGCAAGGCTCAGCTTTTGATCTTGATGGCTGGCAACACAAGGGTGCCATGCACAGAAACAGAGAAATCAGATGAGGATGAGGTTTCTGGGAAAGGCGATGCATGTACTATGGAGACAGCTGCGTTTATGCAGCCCAGGGGGATGTGAAGGACTGGAGGGTGGTGCCAAAGACCCAGGCCAACAAATACTAGGGATGCTACCAGAAAGGCAATGTTTCTTAAATACGCCGTCACAGACATCCACACCCCAGTCATTTTGTTTGCCTCAGCTACCTCTTCTTTCTTTCTTCCTTTCTTCCTTCCTTCCTTCCTTCCTTCCTTCCTTCCTTCCTTCCTTTCTTTCTTTCTTTCTTTCTTTCTTTCTTTCTTTCTTTCTTTCTTTTTTTCTTTCTCTCTCTCTGTCTCTCACTCTTTCTTTCTTTCTTTCTTTCTTTCTTTCTTTCTTTCTTCTTCTTTTTTTTTTAAACATTGAACATAAGTAAATTTCATTCTGGTTCAGGTCAGAATGCTCCCTAAATGGAAATTAGCATTTTGAATTAGTGAAAGACTGAGCTTTTAAATAAAATATTAGGTAATGGATGTACCAGGAATGAACTAACAAAGATGCAAGCTTTTCTTACTGATTTCGGTTTTATTCCCCAGTGTCTCTCACTGAAGGAAGGTCATGTGCAACAAGGCACCAGCACATTGGATCCAGAATTGCTAAAGTAAGTTTTCTCCTCTGGCAGAGTCCCTGAGGATGCTGAATCCCGCTGAGCTGTTCAGGGTTTCATATTCTTCCTCTAAGTAAATTAAATCATGAGCACATCTCATCACAGAGGCTTGCACAAAAGCCTGCTATACCTTTTTGGCAAGCAATGCTTAAAATGAAGCTTTTAGAAATGCTAAAAGCCTGCCTCCCCCAGCCATCTGGGTTGGCTGGCCCAGCTGTGACCACGGGTGGGCCATGGACTTCGGGGGAGGGGCAGGCAAACAGGCCTTGGTGGCAAATTTCAGCCACGTGGGAGCCAAATCGAGTCCAAGTGGACTCCTGTTAATGTTTTCTCTGTTTTTCTCAATAACGATGTAATTCTTCCTTAAAGCAGCCAGAGATCCTACTGGATATTTGCGTGGAGAGAGACTATCTAACCTTTCCTCCTCCAACTTTGAAAGCGCTTTAAATGTGAGGTAAATGAATACAAATAGGAATGTGCTGGGAAGATACAGTAGGGAAGCCTTCTGTGGCTCTGCGAGCCAACACAAATGCTGGCTTAATTAGAAAATCAATCTTCCTGTCCGGCTGATTGATTGCAATCCTCCCCTGGAGGTAGGAAAGAGAGTTGAGTCATGACGAGATAATTTTTCCCTATTACTAAAAGAAGGCCTAATGTACATCTCTAAGCAATTCAGCGTGAAGAACTTGTTAAAAACACAGCACCTTTTCCCTCTTGCTAATTGAATCTTTGGGGGAGGGGAGGAGAAATAACACAGTAGTTTGCATTTTATGAAAACTCTTACTATTTTTTTTCCCCTAAGGATACCCAAGTTCTGACAGGTGATTTAATAATTGTCTTCGAAGAAATGGAAGTGTTTTTAGGAGGAGGAGGATGGGTGCCAGCTCACCACACTCACAGAACACCGACTTAAGAGAGAGCATTTACATTGCTAGAGGGAAGAATTCGTGTTGCTAACTATCAGCTCGCACTTTCTGGAGTGCACAGTGCGCTCACCAAAACACACCATGAATATGAAGGCTAGCTATTACCCCCTTTGTTCAGATGAGGAACAGACTTGGAGAGTCTAACCTGAGCAAGGCCACATGGATAGTGAGAGGAGGCTGATTGTCCTCACAGCCTCTGCGTTTGCCAGATTCCACTTGGCTTCTTCACAAAGGCTACCATGGTGGCTGACCTGCTGCTGCTTTCTCCTTTCATCATGTTGGTTCTGTGGCAACATCTGATCTGCTTTTAATGCGCCACTCTGGACACACCCTTAATTCAGAACACAGGTCTTGATGGAATAGAGTTCTCACACTTCTGATCTGCATTTGTCTCTAAGTCTTAAAAATGGCAAAGCACTTCTGTCTCCACTACAGAATTCCATCAGCTGTCTCTCTGTAGCTGTAACTCTTTTCTCTTTTGTCATTTCACAGACCTGTGTAGTGTTGCAGCTGTAGCTTTTTCCCACTAAGGGTGATCTCTACTGATATATTTCTGTAAAAAACTTTCATACAAAATGCCTGCTGCGACTGAGGTTGGGAGGATTTTAGAAACCTTCCCGGCTTTAAGGAGACCAAGAAAAAAAATCCAGTCCCCAGAGTTCCAGGAAGAATTCTCCCTTTGCTTAGAAACCCTTTCTTTGGGTTCTTTCCTGTCCCCCAATATCTCAATTATTCCCTATACTTCCAGCCCCTCCCCCAATGCATATTAGCCCTTAATCTTGAGCTAAAATTTTTTTTTGCTGATTTCAGTGAAATTTTGCTATTCATCCATTACATGTGGATTACATTTGTAATATTTTATCATTTACAAAAAGCCCAGAGTGAAGACCAAGCTTATTAGTGAAATGGAACCTGCGTTCTTTGGGCAGTGTTCATCACAAACTTCATTTTATGAGAAACATGGTGAGGCTTGATTATTAAAACAAGAGAGATTATTTGTTGCAATGTCTGATGATGGCAAGAATGATTAAATTATGCAGATAGTTTAAAATTTCATATTCTCATTTTAGGCATTCACTTTAGCTTAATTTATTATATAACTACAATTATATTAAAATGAATCCTTGAAAACAGACCCAAAGAAGATATCAGCCATCATTCACTCAAACCCACCTAGCTAAAAAGAAAAAGAGTTTCTGAACAGGGGATGTGACTCCTCTAAGATCATGTATGTGGAAACTTTGATTCCAGACCTCTACCACTGCCTGTGTGGAACATAGTTCACATATTTTTGGGTAGGCTATAATTATTATGACTATATCTTCTAAGCCAAAGGTCATGCTACCCAACCCAATTTATAAATGCAGAAACTGAGGCTCAGAGAAGGTAGATCACTTCCCTAAGGTCACACAAATGATTTATGGAAAATCCAGGAGATCACTTTGTTCAAAACTTATGCTCTTAACTTGCAAAGTATACCATGTATGTTTATGAACAGAGAAATAAACTTGTGGGAAAAAAGAAGCATGATACTGGAATTTGACAGTATTTTGGAAAACATGTTTCCTAAAGTTTTTTCTTTAGATTTTTTTTTTAATTTCAAAATATTAAGGGGGTACATTTGTTTTTGATACATGGCTTGAGTCAGAGCTATAAATGTGCTCATTACCTGAATAGTGTTCATTATATCTGTTAGTTGGGTTTTTGCCCTTTCCCTCTCCCCTCCTCCCCCCTGCTTGATTTCCAATGACTTTTGCTTTCCTCTGTGTACTTGTATGCCCATTGGTTAGTTCCAATTTATTAGAGAGTACACGTAGTGTTTGTTTTTCCATTCTTGAGATACTTGAGTTAGGATAATGATCTCCAGCTCCTTCCAAATTGCTGCAAAAGGCATTAATTCATCCTTTCTTATGGCTGAGTAATACTGCATGGTATACATATACTCCATTTTCTTAATCCACTCCTGAATTGATAGGCACTTGGGTTGATTTCACATCTTTGTAATTGTGAATTTTGCTGCAATAAACATTGGAGTATGGGTGCCTTTTTGATAAAATGACTTTTTTTCCTTTAAGTAGATACTCAGTAGCAGGATTGCTGGACTAAATGGTAGGTCTACTTTAGTTCATTGAGAAATTTCCAGACTATTTTCCATAGGGGTTGTACTAATTTGCAGTTCCACCAACAGTGTATAAGCATTCCTTTCTCTCTGCATCAGTGCCAGCATCTATTGTTTTGGGACTTTTTAATAAAGCCACTCTAACAGCAGTAGGGTGATCTCAAGCAAAAAGAACAAAGCTGGAGACATCACATTATAAGACTTCAAACTATATTACAAGGCTATAGTAACCAAAACAGCATGGTGCTGGCAAAAAATAGAGATATAGACCAATGGAACAGAATAGAGAATCCAGATATAAAACCATCTACTAACTGATCTTTGATAAAGCATACAATGATTCACACTGGTGAAAAGAAGCCCTAGTTAATAAATGATGCTGGAAAATTGGATAGTCACATGCAGAAGAATGAAACAAGATCCCTATCTCTTGGCACTCACAAAAATTAATTCAGGAGGGGTAGAAGAATTAAATTTAAGACATAAAATTATAAGAATTCTAGAAAAATGTAGGAAAAAGTCTTCTAGACATTGATCTAGGCAAAAAATTTATGACTATGACCCCAATGGCAATTACAGCAGAAACAAAATAAATGGGACTTGATTAAATTGAAAAGCTTCTGTACAGCTAAGGAAATAATCAACAGAGAAAACAGACGATCTACAGAATGTGAGAAAATATTTGCAATCTACACATCAAAAAAAGGGCTAATATCTAGACTCTACAAAGAACTCAAATCAGCAAGAAAAAAATTACCAACCCATTAAAAAGTAGGCAAAAAACATGAACAGAAGTTTTTCAAAAGAAGGTAGACAAATGACCAACAAACAGATGAAAAAATGCTCAACATCACTAATCATTAGGGAAATGCAAATTAAAACCATAATGAGATATTGCCTTACTTCAATTTTTTTTTTTTTTTTTAATGAGACAGAGTCTCCCTCTGTCACACAGGCTGGAGTATAGTGGTGCTACCATAGCTCACTGAAGCCTCAAACTCCTGGGCTCAAGCAATCCTTCCATCTCAAGTGTCCTGAATAGCTGGGAATATGGGTGCATACCACCACACCCAGCTATTTTTATTTTTTGTAGAGACAGTGTCTCACTATGGTGCACAGACTGGTCTGGAACTCTTAGCTTCAAGAGATTCTCTCATCTCAGCCTCCCATGTTGCCTATGGTTTTATGTATAATGGTTAATTGTTAAGCCAGGGGTAAGGAATAAGATAAAAACTGATAGTTTGGGTTTTATGTGCTCCGAGGCCTAGTAAAGATAACAAAATAGTCCTTTAGAAGTATTTCTTCTTTAAGCATTAAAATATAAATATGTTAAAATGTATTAAAATTTTAAGACAAATTAGCCATAGATTTATGACATAATATTTTTAAATGCTCCAACATTTTATGGAGAGCTTTACACTTCAGTGATATTTCTTTATTAAGAATTCCATAGATAGTCTTGGATGAGGATTTAAGCTGCTCCCTCACCCTTTCTGTTGTGGTTTGAAAGAGACATTTGGAGTCCACTAGCTTTGTGTTCTCAGTGACCTTGTGGACACTATTAAGGTAATAATGATGCCAGGAATGACCTAGGGTATTTGGGTTTTAGGAGGTGGGGTTTAACAAAAACATAGCCTATTGAAGATCAAAAGTGGATTGCTTTACGAGTCCCTGTAATCTCTTGCACGGTATGTTGGCTGAAAGAGAGTCTGAGACCAATCCCATAAAGGAAATACCTGTTAACATTTTTGGAACTGGCAGAGGTCCTTGTTGTTAAACTGAAATTTTCTCCATCCATGGTTTTCCATTTATTTCTAAATAGTTCCAGACAACGATAATAAATAAAAAATTCAGGCAACATACCCTTTGAGTATCCTGTTTTATGCAGATATGGATGGTATCATGTTAAAAGAATGTGGATTACTCCTGAAAAATAAAATGAAAGCCAAACACCCCCACAACATCTTTAATCTCATCTGCAACTGAGTCCCCATGCCCCTCACCGATCCCATTTACATTTCCTGTGTGACCTGGAAAATCCCAAGAAAGGCCCATGAAAGCGTAATATGCTAAGTAACTGCCATGGATGCACAGACACTTTAATATTTGTTGTCTTAGTGACTCTTTCCCACCTCCCAGTGAATGTGGCAGGAGAAATTTCACTGTCCACATTTCAGAGAATAAGCAAACTGGAACACAGATCTTCGTGACATCTCTAATATCATACAACAAACGTCAGCAGGATTTGACTGTAAGGTTGCTTAGTTTCAAAGTCCAACTTCCTTTCACTTTTCATCATAACACTCTACATTTCATGAATACTTTTAACAACCATTTTTCACTTAACTCCTTTTAGAAAAATGAGTGTACAGCTCTGTGAGATTTTGGATAAGAGGGTAGGCAAGGTAAGACAGAACCATTTATAGGCTCAAGTAGAGATTTCATAAATAGCCACAATTGACAGATTTCACTGTGGACAGATGGCCGTTTTGGCGAGGATCAGCTTGTTTCCTCGAAGGTAATTCTGTGCTGCCGGTGTTGGTCTCTCCTACTCTCATTTGGGCTGGCTCAGTTTGGAGTGGGATGAGGAGCATTCATCTGGCTTGATGTGAATTTTAATATTTCACAGTGGCACAACTGAAATGAAAGGAAAAGTAAGATACTTTGTGTCTTCTTCCCTCTTTTAAAAAATATTGCCACAAAGGGACCTAGAATATAGGTTGGGGAGTAATATACTTGGAATTCCTATCTTCTCTCAGGGATTATTGATACTTGTGGCCAGCACAGATCCAACTTATTTTGAGATCAGATACACAGTTGATAAACGAATTATATTTTAGGCTTGAATTAAACTCATTTTTCTTTCCAAACAGTCCCAAATCTACTTGTCCAAGCACCTTTCCATTTTATATTCTTGTTTATTTAGAGGAAATATAGTCCATATGTTTCACATTCATTTATACTTAACTCATCAAAATGTTATTTTGCAATATGTATTTGATGTCCCCTTGAAGATTCTTGAGGTGCTTTTGATAAGATTTAGTTCTTATAGCCAGGAAATAATGTTATGTCTGGAGAGAAACATAGTTCCCAAAGGGCCCTAGGTCAGTTCAAAGCTCCATTCAAAATGGTTATGGAAGGCTGAGTTTGGAAGAGTATTTTTGTATAATTCACTACTCTCCAAAACTGCCAGTGGAGATTGCTGGATAAGGGTTGTTGAACTCCCAAAGCAGCTTGGTTTAATGGCTACTGTGCAGCCAGAAATAAACTGATCCATAGATAAACTATTCTATTTACCAAAATGTGTAATGATATGTTTTAAACACTATGAACTCTGAATATATAGTGGAACCCGAAAGATTTAATGGCTTAAAAATTAAAAGCAAATGACAAAGTGGTAAATAATGTTGACAACATTATTACATATATCAGGGGTTATATTTAATATATGAAAAATATATCTATTAATGTATAAACATTTATATTTAAAGCTAATGTGAATATATCACTAGAAAAATAGACACAAGACAGAAGGAAATACACACAAACATAAAACATACACACATGCATATATACACATATGCAATTAATATGTGCAAAAAATATTCAGTTTTATTAATAGTCAAGCACATGAAAATTAAAACAAAAATGACATACAATTTTTTTTTTTTTTTTTGAGATAAGGTCTTGCTGTTACCAAGGCAGGTGTGCAGTGGTGTGCTCATAGCTCACTGCAGCCTCAAACTTCTGGGCTCATGGTAATTTTTAAACTAGCAAATTGGCAAAACAATGTTAAAATATTAAATGCTGCCAACAATTTTTTGATAATCTGCTGACTGAAGTGCAAACTGGCACAATTTTCCTGGAAATGCATTTAACAATGTGAATCAACATTTTTAAAAGAGTTCCTGCCCTTTGATGCAATGATTTCATTTGTAGGAATATATCCAAATTTTTGGACAAAGATTTACATGTAAAAGTATTTATTGTATTGCTCTTTTTAATAGTGAAAATAAAAATGTCAACATTTCTAAAAATAGAGTTAAATAAATTATGGTTAAATAAGTTAGGATACATTCCACAGACTATTATTCATCTACTAATGTCACATTATAGAGTTTAATGTCATGGGAAAATGCTATTTATATAAATGAAAAAAAAGCAGAAAATAAAATTACTGTGTGATCCCAATTTTTTAAAAACAAAAGCAGATATGCAAATGCATGCAAAGAAATTTTTAACAGAAACCGATTATTTCTTGGTGTTGAAAGTGTATGTGATTTCAATTTTCTTCTTTATAACTGTCTGCATTTTAAAAATGATAAGCATATATTAATATTAACCATATAATCATAAATCAATAAATATTGCTTATAATGATAGAAATCTTTGAATTTTCATTAGGTCGAAGTAATATTAACAATTTCACCAAAAACTTAAATGGCAATTTTCAGGCTTTACAATGACCATCAAATAACTGACTTTTTTTTTCCATCCTATATTCTCATGGCTTCAAAAGATACTTTATGCATAGAATTTACTGTCCTGTCTTCATATAAAAGTGATAATTCAGAAGAAAAAGATTTCACTCTACTTGGTCAGTTAAAAAAAACTGCCCATAATTAATAACAGAAGAGTTTTTTTGATTTCCAAATATAATCTGGTTAGGAATATCTTTAGATGCCTTGTTCTTTAATTTGAAGGGAAAATAATTTTTCAATAAGCCAGTTATCTTAAAGAAAACATCTTTTCGGAAGGCATTTTTCCCATGAGTTTAGACTTGATTGGCTTGATTTATCTACCTCATTAGATAGAAGGGAGTTTGGATGCACAGCATAAGAAGATGTGGCTGAGGAATTGGAAACTTATTACAAACATAATCTACTCTGGAGAGACAGAGTGTCATGTGGGGTGAATGAAGGCCTAAAATTGTATTTTAGCCCTGCCTCTTAGCAGATATGTGAGTTTGCACAATCACATTATTGTTTTTGTCTACCTTAAAGTGTTCTTGTGAGGAATATACGTAATGATACATGTGAGTTGTTATTGTTATCATACAATCTATGGATGATGGCACTAGAAACTAGTGCCTCCTGTCTTACCTGAATATTGGTGAGTTAGACCTGAAGTTTCACAGCAAAAATTATCCAACAGTCACTGAAATTTCCAATACAAATCTTCACAAACATCCCTGGAAGTTTTATTTTAAGCCTAAGAAATATGGATGCTGTACCTTTGAAGTTTCTCTCTGGATACCCAAAGAACAACTATTCTTTCAAATATATTAATTTTCTGTCAAATATATCCACAGTAAACTATGAAAACAATAAAACCTATTTTCATAAGCCACACACCTGTTTATTTTATAACCACATCATATCTGTGTGTATACCTTAATTTAAAAACAAATCAATCAACTGGAATATAACATGTGTGAAGAAAGCTGTATAAGCTCCTTTATAATATGTTTACAGTTTTGAAAATTTAGAAGAGAAAACTGTCCTGGATCGGAACATGTACTGGAAGGACCATATTCTCAGACTGAGCTTTTAGTGGATGGACCAGGAGAGAGGGACCCACAGACGAAAGTGGTCTCCATTTGGAGAGAGCAGTTCACTATCAGGCATCAACAACACCACGTGATGGAGTTTCAAACTCTAGGAAGTAGACTTTAGACGGCCTGGTTACAGAGAAACTAAGAGTAATCAGTTTAAATTCATGACCTGACAAAGACATTTTTGGAAAATAATTAAACATTTTTTTTCTTACTAGCATACTGGAAAAAAATGGAAGGTTGCAAACTCTCATGAAGACTGGGGCAGGTCAGATGTAGAGAAAAAATGATGTCGTTTTGATCATCCTAAGAGTTAAATTTAGGCTTCTTAATAGGAACTTACCTTTTATTTAATTTTTCTTCTTTTTGAGGCATTATCTTTTTATAATAAGAAAGTATAAGCTGTGTTGTTTTCTTAATAAAGACTGATTTTTATGTTGAAAACAACACATGAGCCAGTGTCTATTTTATTCAATTGAAAAAAACAAGTACCCACTGGGCAAAAGGCATTATGCCCATCCATTATAAAATGAGTAAGCTTCCTGAGTAATTTCCTGTAGATGCCATTACGTGGGTGGGACTGAGCAAGAATGGCTTCTGTATAGGAAGGTGAGGTGGGGGATTTGGTGGTGGTGTCAGTCTGGCATGGGGAATCTGAGCCCGAGCAGGGCAACAAGGGCAGCCATGTGAGTGTGGGGGAGCTTTGGCAGTGACAGGAGATTGGGCACTTGCCTGTGTGTATGTATATAAATACACGTATTTCCTAGCTCTGACCACAAAAGATCCCAGGAACAGTGACACTGTAATCACAATGAGCACACATAGAGGCCAGACTTTGATTTCTAAATACCATTCTCTGCTGCAACGAACGATGGTTGCTTGGAGAAATGGATGATTACAGGACTGATTCAGGGAAAGTACAAGAAAAGCCTGGAAAATCTGAATGTCCCAGGATATAAGGAAGTACTCAGAGAATGATGGGAACACAGAAGCCTCTTTGAAGGGACTCACACAAATTTGGGATAATTTGAGCTTCAAAACAGGTATTGTTAGTACAGGATTATAACTCACTGAGTAAAATAAGATTCCTGACTCTATACAAATATAAATAAATCATTAGAAAAATAAATTGGAAGAAGTGAATGCCAACTAATAAATGTAGAAGGAATAATTGCATTAGAAAATCACCATTTGGTAGTTATTAATATTACAGTAATAATTAAACCAAGAAACATGGGGATATTAAAACTAAGCAGGTGAAAATTTAAGGAAAAGATATTTACATAGTCTCAAAGAAGTACATACTACAAAATATTTGTGTTAGCAAGAAAAAAAAAGTAACTTCTGAGAAATCTGAAGACAACATCTTAATCCAATTATCATAGTTAACTTTACCAGAAAAGGGACAAAATGAAAATTGTGATCACTTGATAAGAAGACATACAGGAACTGAGCATCACTTTCAAGAGATTGCTGCCAAAAATGTGTAAGCTGATCTAATCACAATGAAATATCAGACAAACTCAAATTAAGGGACGTTCTATAAATAATAGGCCTTCTATCTTCAAAAGTGTCAAGGTCATGGATGCTGAGGAAAGTCTGAGGAACTACTTTAGATTGAAGAAGACTAAAGACACTGACAACTAAGTGTTTAAATCTGTGTTGGATCTTTGTGCTCCAAAGGATTTATTGGGACAATTGGTAAAGATTGAATGGAGCCAGAAAGTAGGTGGTAATGATATACCAATGTTAAGTTCCTCGTTTTGATGGTTTTATTGTAGTTACATAGAAGAATGTCCTTGTCTGGAAGAAATTTATGCTCAATTGTTGAAAGATTATAGGCAGCATGTTGGTAACTTATTTTTCATGGTTCAGAAAAAAATTTTTTTAAGTTTTAAATTATTTCAAGTTAAAAATTATTTTTAGTATCAACAAAATGGATAAGAAGGGGCCCTTGCCTTTAAGAAGGCCACTGGATGGTAGAAAAGTCCAAGAAAATAAGATGAGATGAAGTCAGCAGAGCAGAGAGAGAGGGGACAGTCTGGTGACATAGTCACAATGTGCATGGGCTATGGAGCCAAATAGCTCATGCTCTAATCTCAGTCTGTCACTACCAGCAAGCAGACCTTAGGAGGATGACAAAAACTTTCTGGGCATCAGTTTTTTTCCTCTATGAAAAGGAGATAAAAATAGTATAGATTCATAGGGTAATAGTGAGGTATATAGAGCACATGGCAAGTGCATAATATTCGATAGCTGATATTGTTATTATTACTATTGTTAGTTATTGTGAATAAGCTCATGGTTATTTGTAGTCAGACAAGGTGTATCTGAGTTCTGGGTCTGCCACTTACTATGTGACCAAGTAATGAGCAAGGTACTTATTTTTTATGAAACTCAAGTTCTTCATTTAAACTAGAAATAATCAATTATAGCCAGTAACATGGTGATTGTAATAAGAAAAGGCAAAATGCTTAGCACATTGTAAGCGCTTGGTAAGTGTTAGTTATCGCCACATACATATAAGACAAAATATAATAAATATTATAAGAGAAATAAAAAGCATGTGACAATTCTGAGAAGGAAAAACTATCAGGGTGGAAGGATGGAGAAAGCACTAGATTGTAGGATTCTCTGGTACAAGTGGGAGGATTTAAGTATAGCTTAAGGATGTTAAGGCTTGAAGTAGGGCAGTGCGGTAGGATACAGGAGAAAGAAATGTGGTAGCCAAGACAGAAAGAAGAGTCAACAATTGTCTCTCATTATTAATAGACAAAGTGTAACCACAAAGGGAGAACTGGTTTTAGGAAAAGACATTGGACTAAAGCGTTAGGGAGATGTTGGCAGGTGATGAAATTTGGCTGAAGAGAAGGAGACTGGAGCGAGCATGTGAGGTGCACTGAGGTGACCGTGGAATTCAGTGAGCGAACGAGACTTCCAAGGAAGAGCCAGCGCCGTATAGAGAGCGGGAGGGGAAGTCGGGCCAGAACTCGGGAAGGCACCGTCATTTAGGGAGGATGAAGGGGAAATGGGAGAGAAGGAGAGAAATGACAGAGGATAAGAGAGATAGGAGGTGAATGAGTCAGGAGGATGGTAGGTCAGAGGCAAGGGATTGGCTTGGTTTACAGGAAGAAGGCAGAAAACTTGAGAAAAATAAAGACTTGGAAAAAGATACTGTATTTGTTAAGTGGTTAGTTGGACCTTACTGCATTACAAGAAGGTAGAGTAGAAACCAGATTCTAAGGGGTTAGGTGACAGCCGAGGAAGTATCTGGGTAAAAGTTGGGACTTGAGGATTTTCCTCGAGGACACTTTTAACAGCAAAGGCAGATTTTCCTGAAGCAAATGAGGCTTCATTCAGGCCCCTTAACTGCCCAGACCTTTCCCATGCCCTAGGACACAAGCCAGCAAAGCCTTCCCATGGTCATGTGATCTGTGAAACTTACAAACACAAGACAGTTAATTGCAGTCAGAAGTAGAAAGCAGAATGCCTGCTAAACATTCAAGCATCAGCTTAGGGAACTAGATTTAGGGCTTAAGGGGATCTACCACGTGGTTTGCATGTAGCAGGTAACTTACAGTTATTGCTAATAGTCGCAGGAATTCTTCCACCTGCTGGGCCAGCTCACTCAGCAATGACACCAAGGGGGGACATGTCTTTGACATTTGACATTTGGAAAAACGTGGGCAGTAGAGGAGAAAAGGTATGAAATCTATAGGACCGGAAGTTAGTATGTGGAAAGTCCTCCCAATCACGAGATGTGTAAAATTACAAGTAGACAAGCCAGTTCTTGTCAAGACTCAGTCAGAATGCAAATTCTTTCCTACAGATAAGATAACCTAAAACTCATAATATACCACTGTGATGGGACATCAATGACAAACTGGTTAATGGGTGTTGTCAGTTCAAAGAAGATTTAAGATTAGTCACGGTGTAAGGAAACTTGAAATATTCTGAAAGCTTTCAGCTCAGATGTGAAAGAAACTTGATAAGAGATTTTTACAAATCTGAAAAAAAAATTACAAACGTATAAATCATCAATAATGAAATAGCAAGCTAAGATTTCTTAAAACTATAAATATGCAAACTTTTTGTATTAATTATGTTGGGAAGAAAGAAAGATTGAATCCTTGCTAAATAAAGAAACAAACTAAAAGAATGCAGCTAAATAAATACAGGGAAAAACGTTAGAGGCCAGGCAGTTAATAAATAAAATATTACATTATTTTGTAGCGTTTGCGATATTTGTCCATTTTTGAAAACTTATTGCACTTTTTCCTAATTCTAAATGAATAGTCACTTTTTCATCTAGATTTTATTTATAAAGTTGAATTCTTTACCTCAAAGAACCTCTCCCCTCACACCTACATCAGCTCCAGGCTCTCCCAAACCTGAATCTGCCCTCCATACAAGACACAGTGCTTCTTGCCAGGCATTTACTCAGGCTTTAAAACAGAGCGCTAGGATGTCAGCTTTGTGCAAGGCAGAATATTAAATATTTAATAACTAGCAATTTTTAGGATAGGGATGACCTGAGTGTTTTGTGTGCAGAAGGAAGGTGCTAGCTGTAAGGGAAAGAAATACTCACATAGCAGGGATCCTTTTTGAAGTAGGTCTCACGAAAACGGAAAGGAATGGGTTAAGACAGAGTGAAGCGAAGGGCTTTCAAAAGCAAGT
This sequence comes from Avahi laniger, assembly GCA_963575035.1. Lineage (NCBI taxonomy): Eukaryota > Metazoa > Chordata > Mammalia > Primates > Indriidae > Avahi > Avahi laniger. Next base: position 55,363 of record CAUYSK010022277.1, on the reverse strand, counting down.
GCAGACAGCAGCAAAGGAGGGAAGGCAGGGAGTGGATTTTGCATTTGTGTGGAGGAGCATGAGGGAGCTCTGTTTCTGTGGCATTACTTAATGTTCTAGTTCATGTGGAGGTCAGGTTATCAAGTCAAGTCTCAGGGGTGCGTGGTTTCAGGGATTTCCAAAGTCTGAGTAGGTCACTAATAACTGTTTTGCAAAATGAAACTGTTAAAGACAGTGATGGACCTGCTCCCATTTTCCCAAACTCTACCTATGGGTCCTTTACCCTCTGCCAGTACCCAGATACCCTGCCGTGGACTCGGCAGTAACAGGCTAAGATGAAGACCCAGTTCAGAGGTGACGCTATTCTGCTGTCAGAATGATCAGAGAATACAGCGTGAGGCTGGTGAGGAGACTGTCAAGTGGGAGCTTGTGCTGTTGCCTAAAGAAAAAAAACAAAGATTTATTTATATATGGCTTTATTCCGCACAGGATTTAAGGTAGTTTACAAGAACACATCTATAAAATAGCAAGATGTGGTCCATAAATAAAAAATCAAGACTGGGGAAAGCATAAAGTATAGAAGAGAAGACTTCAGATGTGGCTTGTCAGTGGTCTTCAAATAACTAAGGGTTGTTATGAGGAAGAGCATTTAGGGTTATTTGGTTTGTGGGTCCAGGAACATGGGGGTGTGGGGGTGTGTATGTGTGTGTGTCTTAGTCTATTAGGGCTCTTATTAAAAATAGCCTGAAATGGATGGCTTATAAACAATAGAAGTTTATTACTCACAGCTTTAGAGACTGGGAAGTCCAAAATCAAGGCACTGGCAGAGTTGGTGTCTGCTGAGGGCCTGCTTTCTGGTTCCCAAATGATGTCTTCTGGTTATGTCCTCACATGGTAGGACACCATGGTAGGGACACAACGTGAGGATAAGGGAGCTCTCTAGATCTTTTTTATAAAGCTCCTAATCCCACTCACAACCTAATCATTTGGAGGCCCCACCTCCAAATACATCACATGGGGTACTAAGTTTCAACATATGAATTTCGGGGGGAGATAAACATTTGGTGTATAGCACTTTTTAAAGAAAACACCATGGTCCATGGTATTCTTTTTTAGAATACTAAGATTTAAATAGAGTTTTGTGTGCTGGCCTGGGACTCTAACCACCATGTATAACATTGCTTCATTGGGAAAATGTATTCTTATGTCAAAAGAACTGGATTAGAATCCAACTTGCAGAACTCAATCCATTTGTAATCTGGGGCTGCCAAGGTCTAAATCAGGAACATTTTTATATTAGGACTTCATTTAGACCCAAATAAGGAAAAGCTTACAATCAGCCTTCCCAAAGTAATTCCAATATACTTGTCTACTTGGGACTAGAACTCATTGGGAAGTAGTCAAACTTAGCATTTATGCAATGTCTTTTCCCTTTGCAAAAGGGCTTTATTTGAATTTCTGAAGACAGCACAGTGGTAATTCATTTTACCCATAACACATGGATTGGAAGCTACTTTAATGTCTTTGCTACAAAATATAATTCTGCAGTTGCCTGAAGCATTTTCTAAAATCCACTTGTTTTTCTTCCCAGGGTTCCATCTGTGTCTTAGGCAAAACCTTCCCCATCCTAACTGGTCCTGATGAATAGAAAGAGCCAGGCAGTTTGGGACATATTTCCCCATGCACCCAAGCCTCATCACAGCTACCTTCAGGAACTCTCAGTATATCATTAGGTATCACAGAGCCTGGTCTTATTTCTTGGGATTTCCAGATCCTTTAAAATTTTATGACAGTTTGAACAACAGTTTAACCCAGTGAACTCTAAACCATATGCATATCAGTAGTTATCCTCAGCCTTCTTTTATGCAATTATTTCAGAAAATATTGGGGTTTGGAAGCACATGGGTATATCCTACCAATTTTTATTCCTTTTTAAATGGTGAAATGGTACTCTAATGTCATTTTTTCTCTACCCCACGAAAAGGAAAGATAAATATTTCTTCAAGATAGTAAATGCAAGGACATATACCCTCTCTTTGGGGTTGCAACACTGAGAGATGCAAAGCTACTGCTTGCCTATGAGCTGCTGGACACTCTAAGAAGCTGTAAGCAAAATCAAGTTGAATTACTAATAAAATGCTATAATTTATAAATAAAATTACTAATACAAGGATGAGAACACTGAGGTTTTTGCAAAAAGCTATTTGAACTTTTATGAGATGTCCAACATGCCATTCATTAAATTGTTTTTCTTCACCCAAGGGTTTCTGAGGGGTGATTTCCTGTTTAAAATGAGAAGGAAAATAAAGAGGGGGTGTGTATGCCCCAAAATGGCTGTAGAAGGCTGACTAACATGGAAGGAATGTGCAATGCTATGAACCAGAGAAAAGAGTTTTGTTTCTTGTGAAGAATGGGAGATTTGATTATATTTGATAGCCCCCAGAAATGAAAAATAAAGGGAATGAATTGGGTTACAACTGTCGTTTTAGTCTGTAAAGATTAGAAAGGGAACAGACTTAAGGTGTATGTGTGTGGTGGGAAGAAGGAAGTCTGATTCTGACCAGGGGTTCAATAATTCCATGCTCATCTCATTCAGTCAGACACAGTCAAGTCTCAATCCTCTGCTAGCCTTGGATCCAACTGGATCAAGAAAGTGATATGTTGCCAGTTTTCCACAACAACCTCCAAAAAACATGCAGGATGGGAAACGATAAACATTACTCTCTTGTGATCCTAGAAACAGCATGGCCTCATATAAAACTGTTGAGTAGGAAAATATAAAAAGAGGAAAAACAATAGTTTCCAAAAAAGAGAATGGATTGTGATTATCACATAGCCTACTGGAAAAATAATTCCAAATCTTCATAAGGGACAAGGACCTAGTAGACTCAAATTTAAGTCAAAAGACAGCGATCTTTTCCACTTACTAACCATGAGTATTAGGTAAGTTTCTTGTGCCATTTGGGGTTTCAGATTTCTCATTTGGAAAAGGGGGATAATAATATCCTGCTTTCCTGTAAGGTCATTGTAAAAAGCAAATTAAATTATAAATATGAAAGCACTTTGAACAGTCCAAAAATGACAAAGATAAGATTTCATTATTATCATTCAGAATATATTTAAGTATGTTCATTGGCAAAAATATTTTCTGCAGGGACAATTTCAAATACGGCTGATTAAAAGGAATGGCTAAAGAAACTTGCTGAACAGTGGTGGTGTGAGAGCCACAACCTCCTGAACAGAATTTTAAGCTCTAGCACTTCTGACTTCCCATTTTTAGCCCTGTCCAGGAATTCCAGACTTTATTCTGCAAGATGCTTTCCCTATCCCCTACCCTCACATATTCACGGTCATTATTCACAATGGGTGAACTTCCGGTTAACGTCCTCCAGGAAAACTACCCTCCTTGAATCTCCACACCAGATTTAGCTGTCACCTCCTATTTACGTCGAGTCCAACACAGACCATTGCCAGGATGAAGCCAGTGTCTGGAGCATATGTCTTCTCCTTAGGGTCTTGATTACCAGCCAGTTTGGCATCTTACAAGATGATAGAGAGAAGAACAATTTTATTTTTCTACACCCCCACAAAGTCTCTGGACATTTGGGTTTCCAAGCAAGTCTAAAAGAAATGAATTAAGTATCAAATCCTGCTAACCATGTACAAGACAACTTACAAAAATCATTTTATGTCATCCTCACAAATATCTTCTGATATTGATAATATTATTTTTCCTATTTATAGATAAGAAAATTGAAGGTCAAAGATCTTCAGTTACTTGCCTAGGGCCACAGAGCTTAAAAAAAATGCAATAGAGCCAGAACATGAACCAGATGGTTCATGACCACATGCTATTGGTCACAATGACCAATAGCTCTTGCTATTACACAATACAGTATCTTCCTTGGAATCCTCATGTAAAAAATTTAGATGATAGGCCGAGCACGGTGGCTCACACCAGTAATTCTAGCACTCTGGGTGGCCGAGGCGGGTGGATCACTTGAGGTCAGGAGTTTGAGACCAGCCTGAGCAAAAGCGAGACCCCCGTCTCTACCAAAAATAGAAAGGAATTAGCCGGACAATTAAAAATATATATATAAAAAAAATTAGCTGGGCATGGTGGCGCATGCCTGTAGTCCCAGCTACTCGGGAGGCTGAGGCAGAAGGATCGCTTGAGCCCAGGAGTTTGAGGTTGCTGTGAGCCATGATGATGTCACGGCACTCTAGCCTGGGCAACAGAGTGAGATTCTGTCTCAAAAAAAAAAAAAATTTAGATGACGATGGAGCTTACATATTCCTCCCAAATTTAGTTTGTTGGCAACTACGGCACTATAGATGAGCATACAAGCTGTGGCATGTCTGTGTTCTTTTGGTGGAAATTTAGTCATCCAGTTTTTACTCTTGGCTATGATATTTATAGCTGCTTCTCTCTCTCTCTCTTTTTTTTACCAAATGCATACTATTAGTCCTCTATGTTCAATAATGAATATAGGCATTCTGCAAACGTCTGAATTCTTGAAGTCTAACACGCAATACTCCCCTTGAGCTGGTCTCCTAATACTTTCTTATCATTTCCTGCACTTTTCCTCATTTGCTCAAAGCACTGGAAAACGTATTAAGAATCACAGCCTCTGGGTACCATCTCTACACATTTTCTTATGATGCACTTTCATGTGGAATGATGGATCCCATCTAGAATTAATTCTTGTCAATATTTCAAAACTCCTAATTGAAATGAAACAGTTACCTGGAATAATAGCTGATTAGAACATCCTTGGCTTTTGGCCAAAAATGCTGAATATGCAATACTGATTATTTCATCTGATTAGAAACTCTAATTAACAGTAACACATGGCTTTTGCGATCAAATTGAGAAGTAAACTACCTCTTGATAAATGGAATGATAAAATGTTTCAAATAACAAAATGGGATCGAAGAGGGGAGAGGTGGTAATAAAATCACTACTTCGTGATAGAAAGAATACGAACCAATCGAACTGCAGTGATCTTTATTCTAGCCTCATTCTTTCATAATGAAATTCTTCACATTTTTGACATCTCAAATAAATTCTTCTTCCTCCACGAAGTCTTCTCCTACATTGTCAGGGAAAGTATTTCCCTTCTTGTTTTTTGATCCTATGGCAAGATATATACGCTGTTCTCATGGCAATGTACTTTCTTATTTTGTTGGCTTTAAGATGTTAACAATTACAATCTGTATTGTTATTTTGTACACAACAAAGAAAGAGAAAACACCAACTACCAACTAAACTATGGCATACCATCTTGATTTTAAAAAGTAAAAAAATAATGTATGCTACAGAATTGATAAAAAACATCATCATGAGTAGTTCTCATTTCATCTCTCTTACTATAACTTCAAGAGAGAGCCACTGTGTGCCTCATTTATTTCTATTTCCTCAGGACCTTCTACTATGTTTCACTACTATGCTTCACTATGTGGTATATATTCAATATGTGTGTTATATTGAATTGTAAGCTTAGAACTATCACCAAAGATTTCCAAAACTAGGTGACATTAAGGCCCTTAATCTGTGTCTGTCTTTTTTATACACTTTAGATAAGTCCCATCTATAACTTAGACAATAAAGAAGAAAGCATATGATCCTAACAGACTCTCCATCTGCATATCAGAAGTAAACATTAAAAAAATTATTTGTTAGTTTTTTGCTGTGACTTTTATTCAGATAACTTAGAGTGCTATACAGAGAATTTCCTATTCACATCTCTCAAATAATTTACTTTTGAAAATTGAGCCAAGCAGGCAAGAGCACAGAGGAGCACAGGGAGAGAAGGAAAAATCAATTCAAAACTGAAATCTCTTGTCATTGTCCCTGGAAGATACCATAGTCTTCATGGACCAATGGATGCTTGATGGCTGGATGGGTAGAGGGTTGGATGGATGATTTAGTCAACTATTACTACAATAATGCTGTATCACAAACAACAGCAAAACCTCAGTGCCACACAATAATTCACATTTATTTACTTCATGTGGTTTGGCTGGGCACTCTGTTGATCTTGGCTGGACTCACCTATGTATATGCAGGTCGTCTAGAGTCGGCTGGTCTAGGCTGGGCTCAGGGGCAGCTAGACTGGAGCTGCTCTGCTCCATATGGCTCTCATTTTCTTTTGAGACCAGAGGCCTAGCCTGGACATGTTCTTCTCATGGCAATTGGCAGAGCAAACAAGAGCAAGCAGAAACATACCAGGCTTAAGGCCAAGGGTAGGCTTGGAACAAACAGCACACCATCACTTTTGCCACATTCTATTGGCTGGAGCAAGAAGCATAGCCAAACTCAAGTCAAGAGGCAGGAAAACATATCCTGCCTCTTTAGAAGAGGACTAGCAAAGTCACGTGGCAAAGGGCATAGTTACCAGAAAGGGTAAAGAATTAGAGTCAATGATGTCATTCTGCTGTGTATGGTAATAATGGCATCCTACACATAAATATTGATAGAGTTTACAGAGTATATTCACAAGTATTTTTTCATTTAATTTTCACAACTAGATGAGAAGAGCAGAGAAGATATAATTATTCCTACTTTACTGAGAAAAAAGGAAAATGGAGAACTTAATTTGTCTACGATAAACACTAAGTAATTGAGATGGAATTCAGACCCATATTTTAATAGTTCTTTGTGGATTACCACATACAGTTCCACTGTAGGCACAGGGTTTGTATGTTTTCAGTAAAAGGTTAGGTCAATTCAGAATAGCTCCTGATATTGGACTTCCAAACACACATAAAGTTTCTTAGAAGTCGGCTCTGGCTGATTTCTGGATTTCTAGGCTACATACATAAGCATGAGTTGCTGCTTGTTTTGAGATAAACACATTAATTTGTGAAGAGATTGGGCTGAGAATACAAAGAATGATGAAAATCCAAATTGGTAGCAGCACCGAGAGGTAAACAGCACTACACGCTGATAAACTGCATGTGGATTTTCTGTCTTCAACTGATTGGGGAAAAAACTAGTTTGAGGTGATGAACTGTAACTGTAACATGTGGAAGTAATTGGTTTAGTAAGGAAAAAGGTGCTAATTTAGAAATATCAATACTACTACCCTCCTGGTGGATTAATATACAATATAGACAAAAGAAAATTGGAGCTCCCCAATGATCTGAGAGTTTATGATTTCATTTACCACTGGTACCTCTCACAAACATGGCACTCGGAGCACGTGGGCTTCCGCATCTCTACCAGAAACACAGGCACCTTGCCGTCCACTCACTGCCATTTAGGTAGAGAGCGCCAAAAAACAAAATTACAACAATTGAGTTTAAAGATCTCAACTGGCTTTATCGCAATTCTAGAATCAAGCAATACTTCATCCCATAAGAGTAAGTGTTCCAGTGACAGAAAGGGGGCTTTATAAATCAGAAACAAAAAACAAAAAACAGATTGGTCATTTCAAAGTTACTTTCCTTGTAAGGCAGGATCAGGGAGACAGAACAATACAAAGACAACCGATTGGGTTAACAACAGGTTACCTCAGGTTACTCTTTGTTGCCAGGATTAAAACAGGGGGAACTTTATTATCATGCCAATTGAAAATGGAAACTGGCCTATTTGGGAAATTAAGCTCTCTCTCTCCTGATTTCTTAGAATGCCAGAGAACAACTCTTCTTTGGTTTGTTGCACACAGGTGACTCCATTTTGATTTTCAGTCTGGTCTGTTGGGGGCCAGTGCAGGAATTTAGTCCCCCATAATGGCCTCCTATAATTTTTTTTTTTTAACAAAAGAGGAAAAAGCATGAAGAGCAAAGTCTAATTCAAGTTCCTAGTAACTTTCCAATAATTATACCAATAACCCTTAGTCAACCTAGCCTTCAGTGGAAAATGTCCTTGAGACCCCTGGAACACTCACCCAAGGTTAGGACCCCTGTTATGATCTTGGAGCACCCTACACTGTTCTTCTGTAGCATTATGTCAATTGCAATTTATTATTTCCTCATGTGGCTATCATGATGCCTGTTGTATCCTACCTAGACTGTAAACCTTATGAGGGGAGATCAGTATGTTTCTCATTCATCTCTTGTATTCTAGGACCTAGAACAGTGCTTGCCACATAGTAGGCACTCCCCACATATGTCACATGAAAGACCGACTCAATGTCACCAATTTTTACCACTTCTACCTCCCTGCAGTACGTTCTCTGTGACCCAGAATGGAGGGGGTATAGGAAAGAGCATGGGGGGACACATGCTTTGGATTAGCTGCCCTGCCCTCCTTTCCGATGGCTTCTCATTTCAAGCTAGACACACCTCTTTCTATCCCTTTGTCCTAGTCTCCTGACACTGGCCATCATGCTCTGTACTCCAGACGGATTGTCCTTCTTTTGGTTCCAGAACATACTGCAAGTCCACCTGCCCCTGGGTCTTTATACACATAGTCCCTTCTGCCCTGAACACCTCTGTGCACCACCCCCTCCCCCCCCCCCGACACACACACCTAAATGGCTCATCTCCCAGATGCAGGTCAAGAATCACTTCAGGGAAGCCTTTCCTGACGGCCCAGGCTATGTCAGGCGTCCCATCACAGTCTCTCATAGAATCACCTACTGCTGTCTTTGGTAGCACAAGTTACCATTGCTATTTTTCATTTGTGTGAGTATTGATTAATGACTGTGCCTCTACAGGACTGTAAGCTCCATGAAAGCAGGAACTATGACAGTTTTGCTTACCATCTAACATCCCTGATTTTTGCTCACTATTCAACACCCAGAGCTTGGCATTGTGCCTGGCATTTGGTTAGAACTCAATAAGTATTTATGGAATGGATCAATCAATAAATGAAATGTACAACAAGTATCTTTTAGGGCTCTCCCTCTCTTCCCATAGGGATGAGTACCAAGAGGCAATAGATCTGGTTCTACAGCTAACTATGAGTCATTTGAATTCACATGTCCCAGGTTTTAGCCAAGAAACAAGTTCCAGCCAATGGTCCACAGTTTTTTTGTCTGATATATGGTGAGACTTTTCACTCACCAGATCCCTTAGGGATCTTTTGGTTTAAAAAGAGACACAGAAGTACCTATCTCTTTAGAGAGAGACTTCATCTCACTATCAAACCAGTCATTAGTGAACTTTCTCTTTATAACTCTTTTATCATAGTTTATCACTTGTATTTTAAAAACTCCTTCTACACCCACCCTGCCACATATGGCCACAGCTTGTTTGCAAAGAATGCTGATCATGCTTTCAAACAAAACTGTTCCCATATGCCTGTGATTCATTTCCCTCTTCCTGCCTTTGCTTCATTTGTTTTAGAATTGGAGTTTAATTTTGAAACTGTTGCTGTGACAGGAAGTGACTGGGGAGAGGAAGGATTAGAAAAGAGGGACCACGGAGTGGAGGGGGATAAAGGAGGAGATGGTCTGTTGCTTATCCAACCCACAGATTGGATCAAAGCTTGTTAGACTGAAAAAAACCCTTTAAAAGAATACCAGAGTCTCACTTGATCCCTCCCTTCCAGTTTAAAGGAGGAGGGTGGGGAAAATGTGATTTTATCTCCATTTCTGGAATGTATGATAGTCCCATTATCTGCACTACAGCCGAACCCAACATGGGATTCAGTTGCTGACCAGAGAGACAGTTCACACGTTGCAAGCATCCTGTCTCCAGAGAATATTAATGACATCAAGGAAGGAGTTGGCTGATATTTTCTGCTGCATATCACAACTCAACGCGTGACCTTTTATGGAGTAAAGTGTTTGTGATATAAAGTAGCCTGGCATTCTTGGATAATATATTCAGGCAACAAATGTTATTCAGCATCCAAATATGTGCCATAGCCCTGTCTGGGAACAGGATGCAGTAATGAAAAAGAGAGAAATCCCTGCTCTCATGGAGTTTACATCCTAATGGGAAAGGATGAACAATTAAACAACCAAACAAGAAAACAGATGTCAGAATTTAATTCGCACCACAGAGGAAGTGAGAAGGGAAAAGGACTAAGAAATGCAGGGGTGAGGTTGGAGGGTTGTTATTTGGAAAAGGGTGGTCAGAAAAGTCTTGACTATCAGGTACAGGCATAAGCCGTGTGGCTAAGGGAAAACACGTGCCCAAGTCCTGAGGCGAGAGCACACCTGTCTGCTGAGGAACACCAAGGCCGCTGATGTCACTAAGGCAGAGGGTAAGAGAGAAAGTGAGACAGGTCAAAAGGGAACCGAGTCACGTGGGGCTTTGTACTCTGCTACTGTTTGAGAATTCAGGGATTTGCTCTGTATGAGATAGGAGATAACTGAAGGGTTTTGAATAAGGAGTGATGTGATCTGACTTCTGTTTTTAGATGTTCACTCTGGCTGCTGTGTTGAGACTAGACTCTAGGGAGTGGGACAAGGACAGATGCAGGGAGATGGGTTAAACAGAGGGCTACTATGATATTCCAGACAGGAGATGATACCGCTCTGAAACAGGGCTGTTGTGGTAGAAATGGCAAGAAGGTGTATTAGTTTCCTGTAACAAAGTACCACAAACTTGGTGACTTAAAGCAACAGAAATGTATCCTCTCACAGCTCTGAGGCCAGAAGTCATCCAAAATCTGTATCACTGGGCCAAAATGTAGGCCTCGGCAAGGTTGTGCACCCTCCAGAGGCTTACAGAAGAATCTGTTCCTTGCCTCTTGCAGCCTCCAGTGGCTGCCTGCTTTTTTTTTGACTTGTGGCTGCATCACTCCAACCTTCAAGGCCAGCATCTTCAGATCTCTGTGCACCACCTTCCCCTTCTCCTCTGTGTGTATCACGTCTCCCTCTGCCCCCTCTTATAAGGATACATGTGATTGTATTTGGGTCCCACCTAGATATTCCAGGATAATCTCCTCATCTCAACACCCTTAATTTAATCACACCTGCAAAGACTCCACCTCCTTTTCAAAACAGCCATATAAACTAACATTCACAGATTCCACAATGTTTTAAATGATCATATTTAACTGTGTGATACATTCCTATAATAATTTTATCCCTATATTTTTGAGCTGCATGTTTTTTTATCTTCATATTACAATTATTTTTTACTGTTATTTTCCGTAGAGAAAATAAAAAAATTAATTTCTATAGAGAAAATAAAATTAAAAAATTTTAGCATGATTGATCGCAGTTTTTAAATTATTTTTAGTTTGTATGCACAAAATACATAAAACCAGTGTCTTCACACACAGACTCCCTACTATCTATAGTCCTGGTACAGGTTTGAGTCTACAAAAACAGGAATCTACTAAACTTTATTTCAAACAATTCTTATTTAAAACAACCTCATTCAAAAATGAGAAAAGGGCTTAAATAGGTCTACAGAGAAGATACACAAATGACCAATAAGCACATGAGAAGATGCTCAACACCACTAATCACTAGGAAAATGCAAATCAAAACTACAATGAGATCCCACCTCACACCCATTAGGGTGGCTACTATCACAAAACCAGAAAATAACAAGTGTTGGCAAGGATGTGGAGAAATTGGAAACTTTGTGCATTGTTGGTAGGAATGTAAAATGGCACAGCCACTGTGGAAAACAGTTTGGTGGTTCCTCAAAAAATTAAAAATAGGATTACCAAGTAATTCAGCAATTCCACTTCTGGGTATATACCCAAAAGAATTGAAACCAAGTTCTCAAAAAGATAGCTGTACATCCATGTTTATAATAGCATATTTATGATAGGTAAAATGTGGAAGCAACCCAAGTGTCCATCAATAGAGGAATGGATAAACAAAATGTGGTGTACACATGCAATGGAATATTATTCAGCCTTAGACACATGGGTACTATGTTTCCATTTCTGGCCCAACCCTTTTGCCTCTTGATGCCATTAAAGTCAGTACACTAGGCAGGAGGAGTTTTCCTCCAACCCATTCCCTCTCCAGCAGGGTAGAAATGACTCAACTGCACACAGAAAAAACTACCAACCACATAAATATATCCCACTAAACCCAAACTAAATGTATCCTCTATTCAACTTACCCTTAAATCAATCTCCAAAATACATATAGTCATTCCAATATTCCAATATCATCTAACACAAAGGAAAATTTTAACTTTCTAATATGGAAACTTTCAAATTATACAAAAGTAAACAGAAAAGCATAGCAAATTCCCATAAACCCATCAACAGCTTCAACAATTATTCAAGGCCAATCTTGTTTCCACTTTACCCCATTTGTTTTCCTCCTTCCTGTATTGTTTTGAAGCAAATTCTAGATATTACATCATTTTACCTATAACTATTTGAGCATGTATTTCTAAAATATAAAGATTCTTTAAAAAATAAAAACAATGCCATAATCATACTTCAGAGAACATTATAATTCCTTAATATTATATTATCACGTAGTCAGCGTTCAAATTTCTAATTAGCTCATGTGAAACTACAAATTTAATAGTTCAGAATTTAATCAGAATTTAAATAAGGTTTTGATTAATTGATATGACTCAAGTTTTTTTTTTTAATCTATAGATTTCTTATCTCTTTTTTATGTAATTTATTTATTTAAGGAATCAGGTTATTTGCTCTGTGGAGTTTCCCACAGTCTGTATTTTCTAATCACACCCCTGTGTGTCATGTGTTTATCATGTTCTCCTCTCCTCTGCTTTCCTCTGAATTAGAAGTTGGATTTAGAAGCTTGATAAGATTAAGGTTTGACATTTTTGACAAGAATATTTCATTGGTGGTGTTGGGCACCTTACTGTCTGGTTGTTTCTCTTTTTTTGATGTTAGCGGTTGATGATCAATGTTGCCTTAGGTTAAAGTCCCCAAAATAGACTCGGAGACCAGGATTACTGTGAAAAGTGACTATTTAGCACCTTGAGAGACTAGTAAGGTGGTGCAGGAAGCAAAACAGGAAGGAGAGGAAGCCAAACCACAGTGCGATCTCAAGCAAAATCCCATAGTTTCTTCCTGATCTCATAGGGAAATTCAGCCTCGTAGGTAATGCTTCAGAATTGCACTAACTCATGGCAAGGGACCTAGGATTTCACACACCTATATTTTTTAGTGATTGGTTAAGAGTTTCTGGCAAAGGTGGGCACTGTTCAGGCACTACCAGCTCTGTGTATGTCCGGAGAAGGTACACAAAACAGTAATAAGAAATCAGAGGGGATCAGGGTAGAGCACCCACATCATCTGCATATAATGGGAAATTTGACCAATTATGTTAAAAATATCTTCCTTTGCAAATATTACAAAAAGATATGAGCCTGTGAACATATTGCTATGCCCCCACCCCTCCAGAGCCTCAGAAGGGGCCCATAGCAATGAGAGGCCTTGACACTTAAGCTTCTTTAGCTTCAAGATAAATCCACCTCCATTGTGAGGAAGAAAGGAAACAAGAGCATGTGGTATCCTGGAAGAGAAGAAGAGTATAGCAAATTTTTCATGTGTGTGACAAATAGAGTGATGATCTGTTTTGAGATCCTGAGACTTACCAGATCTGTTGGCCTTCTCGCCTTCTTATTGCCCCTGACCTACCTTATGTCTTCACATCCCGTTTTCCAGCTTAAATTCCACGACCCAGAATTATCAGTACTGTCAACTTCTTTGCCTCTGTTGATCGATCAAGAAGATCAAGACCTTTGAAATCAGCCATTTGCAGATCATTAGAGACCCTGCCGAAAGCAAAACAGAGCATTGGGAACAAAATCCTAATCAGTGTGACTTCATACAGAGATTACAGGAGGAAAGAAATTGGAGAGAAGTATAGTTGTACTCGGTGTCCATGGGGAATTGGTTCTTGGACCTCTGCATATACCAAAATTTGAGGTTCTCAAGTCCTTTACATAAAATGAAGTAGTATTTGCATACAACCTACACACATCTCCACATTGCTTGTAATACCCAATACCTGTAAATGCTGTGTAAATAGTTGTTATGCTACATTTTCTTAATTTTTTTAAAAAAAATATTTTCAGTCATCATTTGGTTGAATCCAGGGATGCAGAAACCCAGGATATGAAGGGCTGACTGTATAGCACACTTGCAGTTTTGCTGAAATAGATAGAGTAATGGAGCAACTGCTGGATGGGAGTGTGGTGTTAAAGGTCTGTTTGTTTTAAGACGGGAAAAGAAACAACATATTTGAATGCTGGAGGGAATGATCCTATAGAAAGGGATACAGAAGAGAGAACTTCAGATAGATATCGCTGATGAAGTGAGAGCAGACAGGACCTATTGGACAAGGGGAGATGTTGATCACGATGGGAACATAGATGGTTCGTTCCCAACAAGAGGAGGGAGGCCGGATGGAGATAAGTAGGTGGACAGATTTTGGGGTAAGAGCAGAAAGAAGGTAAACAATGTCTTCGACTCAGGGTGAAGAGCAAAAGGAGGTGTGGGAGACTTGAGGAAAGAGAAAAGGATATAAAATAGGTGTCCAGGAGAGCTGGGTAGTGTAGCAGGATTTCCAGACAGCTCTAGGAGCCCACATGAAGTTGTCAGTTATGAATTTAGAGCGGGACCAATCAGCACGGTTAGGTGTTGTTCTTCAGCCATGATGTGCATCTACAGGAATAAACTAGGTGGAAAAGTGATTAACAAAAGTTTGAGGTTTTTCTAGGCAAATTAGAGACAGAGGCAAAGGAACTGACAGTGCTAATAATACTGTGTCATAGAATCTAAGCTGGATAATGGGGGATATCAAGACATGAATTAGGTAAGGGATAATAAAAAGGCAGTAAGACCAAAGATCTGTTAAATCTTAGGATTATTGGGCTTCCCGGAAGAGTTGCTGGCAGGTGATGAGAAAGTAATTCACTTCTGCTTGAGATTGTGGAGATGGTGTAGTTAACGGTGATGACAAAATCTAGGGTTTGACCACAGGAGTGAGTGGCTGAAAGAGGGTAGGGAGCAGATCACTGGAGAAGAGAGGAAACCCAAAAGGTCACAGCATTGGAAGGCTCATCTATATGGCTATTGTAATGATTGAATCACAAATTCAATATCTTGTGGCCAATTATTAAGGAAGGTGATTCCTATAGCATCCTTCTTCCTCCCACCTTGTACAACTATCAAAAAGACCATTGCTTCTCAGTGGTTTCGGCTGAAGCAGGTCTTCTGGGATGCCTTGTGAGCAGAGTTTCCTCGATCAACTCAGACAGGACAACGTGGTAGGACACCGAGGCCCAGCACCATAAGCTTGTGTCTTTTACACGGACCCTTTTGGACCAGTATAATGCCCAACTCTGAAAGGAGGGAAAAACCTTTGTGCTCCAAATCAAGCCATATAAATCTTAGTTTTGTCATTTATCTCCTAAACTATTTACACCTATAATATTGAGAAAATTCCATATTTTTGTGGAAGAAATTTATCCATCTAGTCCTGAACTTTTCTACAGAAAGCCAAAACCCTGTTGTCATCTACCAGCATTTGTGCCCTTAGATTGGACCTCCTCTCCCCTAACCATGGATGAACCTTGTGTGCTCCTGAGGTCAGAACATGGTGAGAACAAAGCCAGTTATGAAAATATGGAGCTACCAGGGGTCCCCATACCATTCACTTTCTAACAGAGAAGGCTCCAGGTCATTTAAACTCACCTATCTCTCACCAAGTCCTGGTTTTTCCCAAATTCTGGCAGTTTTCCCTTCACATTTCTCAACTCTTGTTCACCCCTCTCCTCATCCTTTTTCAAAGCCAGAGTTCTTCCATGGAAATACAAAATGTGGTTAAAACAAATATCCAGGTTGGGCACAGTGGCTCACACCTATAATCCCAGTGCTTTCGGAAGCTGAGGCAGGAGGATCGCTTGAACCCAGGAATTCAAGACTAGCCTGGATAACGTAGTGAGACCCCATCCCTAAAAAAAAAAAAAAAAAAAATTAGCCAGGCTTGGTGGCACGTGTCTGTAGTCTGAGGCAGGATGATCACTTGAATGCAGGAATTTGAGGTTGTAGTGAGCTGTGATGATGCCACTGCACTCTAGCCTGGGCGACAGCAAGACCCTGTCTCTGAAAAAACATATATATCCAGACAGACTCCAAGAAGAATAAAGAATAAGCCACATCTCAAAAGACCCAGAGCTATAGAGGGAGCAGTGAGGGAGAAAACAAGTAAAGGCAAGTTTTGCTTTGTGGGATGAGAGGAGTAGCAGGTGCTCAGGATGGGAAGAGTTTCAGCTGGTGGATGGGGAGAAATGACTTCAGTCTGGGGTTTTTTGTTTGTTTCTTTTGTTATTTTGTACTAGGATTATCTCACTGCCAACATCACACTGGCCAGGAAGGGAATGTCTCAGGAATCCAAGATTCCTTGCTCTGCTCATAACCACAGTTTACCACCTGACCTTATTGCAGCCTTCTTTACGGCACCCTCAACTGGCACCCGTACCAGTTACAGCTGTGTTAGTTTAAAATATTGCAGCCAAGATCATCTCTTCACCCATTCGCTATCAGACTCTGCCTTAGAGTGAGTTTCTGTGGGATAGGACCTTACCAAACACTGCCAGGTCCTTATGGAACACCCTGGGATAACCTTGCTTCTCTTGAATTTATCCAAACTCCTCCCCTGCCCTCACCTGGCTCCTGAACATCACTCTCCCCTCTCAGGAAATTTCTCTAAAGCTCATCTTCTTACAAAGAACTGATTGCGCACCCCAACTCCCCAACATGTCTCCAGACAACAGTCATAAATCCCAATTCACACAGGAGGTCTTTTGCCCAGAAACTGAACAATAGCATTGATTTCCAAGTACCTATCTCTGTGACATACTCACTTGGCACTCCACCAAACTGCTTTCCTGTTTCCTGTGTGGCTGTCTCCATGTTGGCCTTTGGCTCCTCCCAAGGGCAACAAAGTGAAGTAACTTTGCTATTTCCCCTTCCAAAGATGGGGGATCAGATCTATGAAGTCTGTCACAACATGAGTCTGAGATTAAATATGGAGATGACTCCAACATTCAGAAACAGATTTTTCACCCCAAAATTTGTCATGGAAGGACAGATAAGTCACTGTATGTGTCACAAAGACTCAGCAGGACTGAAGATAGCCATCATTTTGCTGTCTACCTAAACTACAGTTTTCAATCAGCAATTAGAAATTGCAGTGATATATAATTTTTCTCCAATTTTTAAAATTATAACACTAATGTTAGTGTAATAATAATGTTAGTAAAATTATTATAGAAAAATTGAAAAACATAGAAAAGTTTACGAAAGAAAATAAAACCACTTTTAATCTCATGAAAAGAGAAATAACTGCTATTATTATTTTAGTGTATTGCCTGCCTGTGTTTTTCTACTGATATGCAATTAATTTATATACACATACCAACGGCTTATTATTACAAATAATTTCATTTTTTGTGGGTATACATTACATCCTTGAGAATTCTAAAGAACAGTATTATGTTCCATTATGTAAATAATTAATTTTTTTAAATCAGTGAATTGATACCTGACTATACCTAAAGAAATGTTACATCAGATTCTGAGACCAACAAAGCTGAGTGCTAATCTATTTTCTACCATTTAGCAGCTCTATGACCTTGGTCAAGTTTCTTAAATCTTCTGTGTCTCAGTTTCCTCTTATTTAAAATGGGGTTAATAATAGTATCTACTTTAAAAAGTCAATGTGTCAATTAAAGGAGAAATTGCATGGAAAGTGCCTAGACCTGTGTCTGGCATGCAAGTAAGTATTAAATAAGGGTTAGCCATCATTATTATCTTTACCATCTATGTGTTTCTCCAAGGCTTCTTAAAAAACTATGAATGAGTGGATTTATAATAAAGTGCTGATCCAATAATATAACTTATTTAAAGGCTGTTAAGAGTTGTGTTTAGAACAGCAAATTATGTAAGATTTTAGTGAATTGAGTGTTGAACAGAAAACATTCCTGAAGTCCACATAGTGTAATGGTCAAGAGCATGTGTTTTAGATAACGACAAAGAAGGCCTTAATTCATAATAATAATAATAAAACATTCCTGGAGTTAACACAAAGGGCCAGGTATTTTTCTCATAGCTTCACTTACATTAGCTCACTTAAGACTCACAATGATCCTAAGACGTAGGTACTATTAATAGGAAACTTAGGCACAGTGAGGTTAAGAAACTCAGCAAAGCAATAAGGCTAGCAAAAGAGCTAGGATTTGAACTAAGGTGACCTTAGTCTAGAACCTCTGCTTTTAAATATTGCTATGTTGTTATATATTTGAAAAAGATATTTAACATTAGTGAGTCTTTTGTTAAATAGATTGTGGTCTTTTTCTCATGGACTTTACAAAATTATTTGTATATTCTTGATAAAAAGCCCTTTGCTAATTATATGTATTGCAAATATCTTTGCTTACTCTTTAATTCACCTTTTGACTGTCTTAGTGGAGTCTTTTGATGGATGAAAGTTTTTAATTTTACTGTAAGACAAAAACCTATATTGCCCTATACAATCAGTGTATTTTGTGCCTATCTTATCTTCTAGAAACACTGTGTTTTCCTTTTTTCTACAATTTACTTGGAATTGATTTTTTAATACCGTGTGAGGTAGAGGTCAAGATGTAGTTCTTTCCCATTTGGATCTCTAGTTGACCCAACACAATTTAAATTGAAAAACTGTCCTTTCTCTCACTGCCTGCAGGGTCACTTTTCTCACAAATACAAGATCCATATGTATGTGGGAAAACAATATTCTATCCTTCTTTTATTGTTCTATTGATTTACCTTCTACCAACATTACAGTAATTGTGGTTTTAGAATAGGTTTAGCAACTTGTTCTTTTCAAGTGTCTTCACTATTGTTGACCTTCTGCATTTCTATAAAGTTTAGAATCAGTTTGCCAATTTCCACAAAATGATCTACAAGGATTTTGATTGAGATTGCATTGAATAACAAATTAATTTGGGAAGAATTACAATTTTACAATATTGTTTCTTTATAATATTAGCTCTTCAAATCCATGAACATGGTAAATCCTTCCTTTTTTTTTTTTTTTTTGAGACATCCCTTAATTTCCCATAATAACATTGTACAGGTTTTTTTGGTATGGCAGTCTTAAAAGATTTTTACTAGATTTGTTCTTAGGCCTTTGATACTTTGAGTTGCTATTGTAAATGCATTATTCTAAGTTTTATTGTACCTCCAGTACAGTGCTGAGCAGAAGTGGAGACAACAGTGGCAGGCATTCCTGTCTTATTCCTGATCATAGGCAGGAAGCTTACAACATTTCACAATTGGACATGATGTTGGCTACAGGTTGTAGGCACTCATTTTTACCTTTTTCTTTTTCTTTTCTACTATTTTCCTACTATTGCTTTATCCATTCTCTATCTTCCAAAAATTTCTTAAATTCTCTTGTCTGCTTTTCTCATCTCTTACATTATCTTTGATTTTATGGGTTTATACATTTTTTATACATTTTTTATACCTTTAATTTTAATGATATTTTAAGAAAGCACCAAGAATATTCAAGCTACCATGCCTAAGTAGAAGTCCCACAAGTATACACATAAAATAATCTACTTTTCTTTTGAGAAAGTTTGTTTGATGTTTTAAATTTTTAGTTTTTTAATTGGCAAATAAAAATTGTGTATATTTAAGTTATACAGCATGATGTCTCAATATATGCATACATTGTGAAATGACCAAATCAAGCTAACTAACATACTATTGCCTTACATACTTATCTCTTTTTTTGTGGTGAGAACATTTAAAATCTATTCTCTTAGCAATTTTCAGATATGTAATACTTTGCTATTAATTATAATCACCATGTTGTATAATAGATCTCCTGAATTTATTCCTCCTGTTTAACTCAAGTTTTGTATCCATTGATCAACATCTCCCCGTTTCCCCTCTAGACCTCTAGCCCCTGGTAACCACCATTCTACTCTCTGCTTCTGTGAGTTCCAATTTTTAGATTCCACATATAAATGAGATCATGAAGCATTTGTCTTTCTGTGCCTGGCTTGTTTCATTTGGCACAATGTCCTCTAGGTTCATCCATGTTGTCACAAATGACAGGATTTCCTTCAACAGTCTAATTTTTAACTAAGGTGAACTTGATACAATGGATGAAAATTCTTCTGTGTTTCTTAACTTGGCAAATTTTCAAAATAAGTTCTCTTAATCTTCATAGGTTTGAAAATATGTGGGAAACAAATATGTTATACACATAGAATTGTAGCTCTTGTAAGTGCTAAAATAATAAAGACATTTTATTACACAGTAATTGAAATTTCACTTTGTGGTGCCATAAGCCACTTTTATCTCAAATTATTTTCTTTATAAATTGATTTTCTGCTTTTGTGCCAAGTTCAACTTTCCACTTCATGCAGAAATATCCTTAAATATCCCTGAGTAATAAACATCTAACCTTCCCTTAAATACCTTCTATGCTGTTGTGTTTATTACTTCTTCCATGGACAGAAACAAATATTTATCTTAATTGCACACATAAAGTAGTATCACTTAGATTTGCATTATACTGCAAATAACAGAAAAATCAACTAAACAGTAACCTAAATAAAGCAAAGGGTTCATTCTTTCTACATAACAAGGGGTCTAGAGGTAGGTCATCCAGAGGTAGGTCGTCCCACCCTATTTTTAGCTCTCTGCTCTTGTAACTTAGACCTTGGCCTATAGCCCTATGTCTGTAAGATGTCTCCTACACCTCCAGGCGGTGCTTCTGCAGTCCGGGCATGGTGAAGTGCCTGGTGAAGTGCAAAAAGATGACCTATTCTGTCAGCCCCTTTATAAAAAGGTTTCCCAACAGCCCCACCCAGTAACTCCTCTTACATCTCATTGACCAGACTATCCCACTTGGCCACGCCTTTCTATAAGTGTTGAAGTTGATGTTTTATTGGGTATATTACCACCTTGAACAAAACTGAGTTTCCACTAGCAAAAAAGACAGGGACGGTGGATTTGAGTCAGAAACCAATAGTTTGTACCACAAAAGTTTATCCTGTTTTTCCATATTTATTCCTTCCCACCTTGCGAGCAGTCAGAGGCTTTGGCAATAGCTAAAACCTCAAAGGACCAATTCTGAACTGCCTGGGAACTAATAGGCACAGGGCATAAAGTCAAAACCAGAGGTCTCATAGAGAACACGCAGGGAAAGCAGAGCTGGCTCCAGCCTTCCCTGGGAAAAGAAGTTTAACAAAAGAATCTGGGAGCCCTCCAGCTGGTCTGGTGGGGCTGGGAATGGGAGAGATCAAGATGAAGAACTAAGCAGAAACAGCTGTTGGCTGCCTATGCCAGCCTGGAGGGGATGGCCCATGCATGTTCAGCGGACTGGTTCTGTTTGATCCATACACATGTAAAAATCATTGCCTCCTTCACTTTCTAAGCACTTAGAATTACTCTTTTCCTATTTAAGATTTATATTCACTAAGGTAACACGTGGCTATCTGCTGGAACTTGTAGAACAATCACACTTGGTACAGACAGGCATATAGTGCTGACTTACCTCCCATTACTCCAGGAGTTTCTTTTTTTTGTTGTGGTCTGTTATATACTTTTACCTTGTGCCAGGCTCTGGGCTGAGCACATTGCTTGTTATATCATTTATCTTCATATAACCTTAACAGTATGTATTCTAATTTTAAAGATGAGAAACCTGGGGCTCCAGAGGGAGTAGTACTTTTTCCCAGCCCTCCGAGATTGCGGGGAGCAAGCCCGGGGTTCAAGTCCAGGTCTGATTCTGAAACCATTTGCATGTAGCAAAAACTCTCTACTTGCTGCCTTGAAACTAGAAGGGAACTGATCTCACTTCCTCATTTACAGAAGAACACACACACACACACACACACACACACACACACACACACAGAGCCCAGAGGTTTCAAAGGACCTGCCCAAGGTTGGCAGTTACAAAATGCATAGTGAAAATTTGAACCCAATCTCCTGTGTTCCTTCATCCCACTGCTTTGATACACACTTAGCCTACATAACTGATGTCTCTAGTATTTTAGAGGGGCTAAGTCCCACTTTTTGCCAGAGAAGGACATTATTTTCAAATGTTTCTTAATGGTCCTTCAAGACATTTCATTAATCACATTAACATTTTTACTTCTCAGACTAACAAAACAAATAGCTTTTTTACCAAAAATATCACATTTTGAAACTACAATTTATTTGTAGAGTTAGAGGAAATTATCAGGAACTAGACCTAGACACATTTTAGTTTTTCTAGTTAGCTGAAAATTAAAAATAAGGCAAAATGTCTTTAAGTCCACCCTAATATCTTCTTTTTCCTAATAATCTCTTAAGAACTCATCAGGAGGCAAAAGGTGGCCACTTCAGGAGGCCAGGTGAGTCACTGCCCCAGGTTTTTCATCCCAATCGTCATCTGTTCCTCAGGGAAGCCTTCCCTGACCCACCATTGTAAATGAAATTCCCCAAAATAGCTTACTTGGAATTCTACTTCTGGCCATGATAGATTAACTGGTACTGGCCTAGCCCTCATTCAGTAAACAATAATAACACTGGGCAAAACATGAAATTACAATTTTCGGACATTGGGCAAAAGGAAGAACAAGCCTGTGATCCCTAAGAGGTCAGACCCATGATGTCCTTTCTGACTTCAGGCACTTTCCAGATTGTGGCGCAGGGAAGAAGCCAAATGGCACAGTGTCCTTGCTGAACTGAGGAGGCAGAAAGTGGAATTTCGGACTACTGAGACAGTTGGAATGTGAAGGGCAAGGTACTATAGGGAAGGAAGCAAGGCAGAGGAGGAGTTTCAGATGTCTGCACAGGGTCTCCTTGAAGCTTTGGCTAAATACCAAGCTATTCATTGGTAGGGTAAGACTCCCTGAAGCTGATCAAAAAACCCCAGGGAGCTGAGGATTGAACTACCAGAGCCTGAATAGGTCTGGAGATTTTCAAGTACTGATTAGCCAGAGTGGAGAAATCCCAGAAGGGCTACTCTATACCTACCCTAATGAGGCTTTAAATCAACCCTTGAAAATATCAAAATGATACATAAGGAAATGAACTGTCAGTTAGAACAAAATTCAACACTCTAGTAAAGAATACAGTGTTTCATAGTTCTCCCTGTATAGGTCTCTCACCTCCTTAGTTAAATATATTTCTAAATATTTAATTTTCTTTGATGGTATTGTGAAAGGTGTTGTGTCTTTGATTTTCGGCTTGACTATTATTAGCGTATATGAATGCCACTGATTTGTGTGCATTAATTTTATATCCTGAGACTTTACTGAATTCATTTATCAAATCCAGGAGTCTCTTAGTTGAAACCTTGGGAGGGAGGAGGTGGGGATGCATAAACTCACAACTAACGGGTGTGGAGCACACCGTATGTAGGATGGGTAAATTGTAGCTCTAGCCTGGGTGAGGCAAAAGCATTATATGTAACCAAAATGTTTGTACTCCCATAATATTCTGAAATTAAAAAATAAATAAATAAAATAGTCAAAATTTTAAAAAAAAGAATACAACAAAATGCAGGTACTCAACTATGTGAGTATCTCTAAACATGTGAAGAAGCAGCTAGATATGATCTGGAACTAGGAGAACTGAAAGATCTAGAAATGACAGAGATGATAGAATTAGCAGATAAAAACTTTAAAACAGCTATTTTTTTTTTTAATGGGCAAAAGATTTGAATAGAAACTTCACTAAAGAAGATATATGGACATTAGCACATTAGTCATTAGGGAAATACAAATTAAAATCAGAATGAAATACCACCACACATCTATTAGAATGGTTACAATTTTAAGACTGAGCATGTCAAGGAGTTGGCAGGATTGTAGAGGAACGGGGACTCTCATATTCTTTTGGTGGGAATAAAAAATGGTACAACCACTTTGGAATATAGTTTGGAAATTTCTTTTTAAAAGAAACATATACCTACCATATGATCCAGGTGTTTACCCAGGAGAAAAGGAGGTAAGTGTTCATATAAAGACTCATACATATATATTCACAGCAGTTTTACCTATAATAATCCCAAAATTAGAAACAACCCAAATGCCCATTAACGGACCAATAAACAAATTGTGTTATACATCAAGTAAAGAACTGTGCAAGAGTGTGAGATTTCACTTTGCTTGTAAACTAACAAGGTATCTTGTCACAGTTTCATAGACATAGGCCTTCTGAGTCAGAGACAAGACAGTTTATTACTAACAGCAACAGAGTAACATCATTGCTTCATTTCTCTGAGCCGCAATCCCACTGGGTGACTTGAAGAGAGCCAGGTGTCTACACACACAGTGGGGCATGTTATAGGAGAGGAAATACTGAGATCAGAAGCCCTGACTTTATGCAGGGGTTGCTGGCAAACCTGCCCAGCCTTCCCTCTGGAGAGAGGTATCCGCACCAGCATTTCTGGGAGGAAAACTGGGCAACTTTTTATTGGCGACTGTCATCAAGTATATACGTTTTCTATTGCTGCATATCAAATGATTACAAATTTAGCTGCTTAAAATAACAACTGTTTATTATTTGACAGTTTCTATAGGTCAGAGGTCTGGGCATGGCACCATGGGATTCTCTATTCAAGATCTCACAAAGGTGAGTCAGGGTGTTGGTTGAGCTGCATTCTCACCTAGAGCTTGGGGTCCTCTTCCAAATTCATTCAGGTTGGTGGCAGATTCAATTCCTGCAGCTACAGAGGTGAGTCCCCATTTTCTTGCTGGCTATCAGCCAGGAGTTGCCCTCAGTTCCAGAAGCTGTTCTCAGGCCCTGGCCATGCGGCCCTCCAAAGACATGGTAGGTCCCTTCTTCAAGGGCAACAGGAGATCCCCTTCCAGCCTGCTATAGCAGAGTCTTAGATAACATGACCTAAGGGAGCAAGTACCCATAATACTCACTGGTATTGACCACACTCAAGGTGGGGATTACACACAGCATTTACACCATGTGGCAAGAACACTGGGGGCCACCTTGGGATTCTGGCTACCACACCAATGAGAGCTAACTTAGAAGTCATGATTAAGCTTGAAAAGTTTTCTTCACTGATTAGCATTGTTTTAATTTTAGTGAATAAATAGATTAGAAGGATTCGAACTGAAAGCATTAATTTTCACTGCACTTTTACAGACAATACCAGTAGAAGCCATTTTTGTCTAGCCACGACCAATAATTAAAGGAACTGGCCAATAGCTTTAACCCTGAATGACAAGACAGTTTTCCGCTGAGCTAATCTAGAAAGTCCAAGCAGTCCTCACTTGCATGGTAGTGCAGGACTGTCAAGACGACTATGCAAGCTGCAACCATGTTAAGCAATCTTAATAATCAAGGGGAAAAATTATGATTGTTCTGTAATCTTTAAAATTTTTGTCAGAACATTAAAAACTCTCTGTTTTAAATGTATAGGGAAATGAAAAAATAGTAAAACTAATATTTATTTAGTACCTTGTAATTCATTAGCAACAGCTTTATTGAGATATAATTCACATACCATAAAATTCAAAGTGCACAATTCATTAGTTTTTAGTGCGGTCATCCCTTGGTATCTGTGGGGGACTTGTTCCACGACCCTGTGTGGATACCAGAATCTGTAGATGCTCAAGTTCCTGAAATAAAATGGCATAGTATTTGCATATAACCTACACATCTTCTCATATATTTTATGTCATCTCTCAATTACTTATAATACCTAATACAATGTAAATGCTATGCAAATAGCTGTTATACTGTATTGTTTAGGGAATAATGACAAGGAAAAAAGTCTGTACATGTTCAGTACAAAAGCAATTATTTTTCCAAATATTTTCAATCTCTGGTTGGTTGAATCCACAGATATGAAACCCACAGACATGAAGGGCTGTCTGTAATATTCACGGAGTTGTGCAACCGTCACCACAAATGAATTTCAGAATATTTCATCAACCCAAAAAGAAATCCCATACCTGTTAGCAGTGACTCCTGGCAACCACTCATCTACTTTCTGTCTCTATGGATTTGCCTATTCATGACATTTCATATACACAAAATCACACAATCTGTGGTCTTTTGCGACTGGCTTCCTTCACTTGGCATAATGTTCTCAAGGTTTACTCATGTTGTAGCATGTATCGGTACTTCAGTTCTTTTTATTGCCGAATAAAATTCAGTTGCATAGGTATACCACGTTTTGCTCATTCACTCAATGGACATTTGGGTCACAACTACTTTCCTCATCCCTGTCATTAAATTCACCTTCACTAAGTTTTCACAGCTGCATAGCTCAATGGTGACAGTGTCAACAGTCCCACAGTGAGCTATTTCTTCTATAACTCCATTTATGTTTGATTCTAGTTTCACTTACAGCCTCATCACTTTGGGGTTTTGGGGCAGCAATCTCATCTTTGTTGGTCAATTCCCTCTTTTTATTATCTATTGTTGGGAAAGGTCATGTGGTTTTATCACTGGGAGACAAGGAGGCAACACAACTGCACACTTTACTGTCTGTGCATGAACTAAATCAAAGATACACAGTGACCAGTCACTGACAGAGAGAAGTAATCATGATGTTCATCTGTCCTTCAGACAGTGATTTGTGGACTGAAGAGCTGACAGTGACGTTCATACTTCATGCAACTACTTAGAGCTAATATACCGTGGTAACTGGAATTTGAACCATGCTGTTGGGGACCAGTGTTACTCAACTAAAGCATGGTAACTAGAATGTGTGCATGTCAGAACTGTGCAAAGGAAGGACTGCTTGTATTCTTCTAGAATACACGGGGCAGCTAAAAGTGGGTTTTTTTCCTAAGAAATTAGAATACAAACAGTTTATCATCTAGATAACTAGAAATCACTTGAATAGGTTTATTTATATTAATTAGTTTCTTCCTTTTAGATGTACACGTTGGATTTTAGAAACCCTAAAAACAAGTACATCAAACCTAAAAGCACTTAAGTTCACTATGGAGGTACTAAAGAAGATGGCAGGGAAAGAATGGGGTTAAACAAAAAACCAAAACTCAAGCTCCTTCAGAAAGGAGAGAACTTCTGGGGTTCTATAGTTGCTAAGTGACAAGGGAAAGACATATGGTGCCACCCTGCTGTCACCAGTCAAGCGCCTCTCCAGGCTCCAGGGCACCAGCAACTTCCTCCAGCAGTGCAAACTCCAGCCCACATCTTACTTGACCTCTTCTCTGGGATATCTAATAACATTTACCACAATCTAAAAATTCTCTTCCCCCTGACTTTGGTTCTCTTCCTTTTCCTCCTCTATAGTCTGTCTCAGTCCTTTTCACTATTCTCTTTTCCTCTATGACTCCAACCTTAGCCCCCAAATTTTGATGTTTGTCAGGGCTACCCCTTGTTTTTTGCTGTCTTTGTATGTATCTGGTAGAAGAGCTCATTGACTTCCACGGTTCAACTATCACCCTTAGCTTGTCATCAAATATTGATTATGACCGATTATGTGCCAGACCCTTGCTAAGTGTTGGAAATGTCACAATGGATAAGAAATTATTCCTATTCTTATAGATGCTATGGAAGCACTGAAGAAGGAAAATTCAATCACTCTTATGGGTACAAGTGGGAAAGGCCTTACCAGAGGGAGAAACATTGATCTGAGTCTATGATAGATGAAGAGGAGAGAGACTAGAAATGGATGATGACAAAATTGTACAAGATTTCTATGCAAAAATGCTATATCTCTATTGAGGAGTTTAAAATCGGCCTGAATAAATGGAGATACACATGATACAGACATACAGATGAACATCCTGTTCATCATGTTCAAGTTGTCAGTTCTTTTACTTTATATGTATTTACTACATACCTATAGTATATAATACCATAAAATGGTATCACGCTGTACATATCCAGTTTAACTTGTTTTCAGGCAACATTAGGTTTTTGTGATCTATTCATGTTGATAAATGTAGGTCTTATCTATTCATTTTAACTATTATTATTCCTCTATGTCAATAAACCAGTGTATTTGTTATTATTATTTTTTTTACCGAGACAGTTATTTTGTTTCCTTTTGTTTTTTGGTCTTTTTTTTTTTTTCCATTTACAGAGAAAGGACATTTCAGGCACAATGAAGACTATATGCAAAAACCCAGAGGCAAGAGAGGAGACAACTGCATGTAGTTAAGTCAGTCTGAAAAACATTATTAGGGAGGTTAAGTAGCAAGAGACAAAGCTGGAAACATAGTCAGGGACTATTTCACAAAAGATTTTGTATGCCACGCTTAGGACGATTCCCATACGTATCTATTGAGCCTAGAACTTGTCTTGACTACACAAACCTCCACTGAACATTCCCTCAGGATCGCATTTGGATACCACACATTGAGCATGTCTAAAATAAAATAAAATTTATTATCTTGCCTTTAAATGCCCTCTTCTGGATTTTCTACCTAAGGCAAGGTATATCTTTTTTTTTTTTTTTTGAGATAGAGTCTCCCTCTGTCTCCCAGGCTGGAGTGCAGTGGTACAATAACAGCTCACTGCAGCCTTGAACTCCTAGGTTCAAGAGATCCTCTCACCTCATCCTCCCGAGTAGCTGGGACTAAAGGCACATGCACTATGCCTGGTCCCCCCCCCCCACACCCTGTATTTATTCACTATCCAACCAGGAATATCCACCATCTGTGATTTCTCCATCTCACTCAGCCCCTATATCCAGTCAATTCAACAAACCTCTAAAAGATTTCAAATACACCTCCTGCCACTGCCCCTGTCTTAATTCAAGTTCCATTAGTCTTTCATCTAGACTATTGCTGCCCATGTGTTGGATCCTAAATCCCTCTAAGTTAATGATAACTCTCCAAACATGTCCTACTTCAAATATTACATCTGTGAAATCTACCCAATCTCTTCACCTTGTCAGAAGTTGTGGGTGTACCTTCTGGGCTCCCATAGTGCTTGGGACTTATTTGTTATACCATGATAGCCCATTATTTGTTTGCAAACTCCTTTTATTCACTGGAATGTGAGTGGCATGCAGAAAGAACTCAGTTAATCTTTGTTAAAAGAACAAACAAAAAGAATTACACAGAATACTTAGATGATAACATAAGAAAGTATTCTTGCTTCTAGGAATGTGAATTTTGAGATTTAAATGGCAGGATAAGGTTAATGCTATTATGTCGCTTTTCACCAGATAATCTAAAAGTTGGCAGGAAAAAAAAAAGACTTGAACAGCCAATTTGAACAAGAACCAGGATTATAACTTCTAAAGAATGGTACACATTTAAGCAATCTTAACCCTTCTTGAATTTCAAAAACAGGTGAAAAGTCTCATTATGTGTGTGATTACTACTGACTCAACAGCCTCACGACCTCACCAATGACAAATTATACTGATATTGGCACAAGAGCAAAGATAAATAGCAGCCTACAGGCCTCTCTTAAAAAGCCACATCTTTCAAGTTGAAGAGTAATCTACTTTAAAAATGTCTTGGGTAGCAGTTCTATAAAGTTCAATGTCTGCTATTCCTTCAAAATATACCCAATGTACTTCCTACACACAGAGAATCCCAGCTGTTTTCATAGCTCTGGGTCTGCCACTACGGCTCTTGTCAAAAGACATTCCATAATGAATCTGCTTTGGGGACTTGACAGACACATCAGAAGTTGCCAGGGAAGTAGGAAAGAGGTGACACTTTTGTAATCGCAGAACAATGTGGAACCATAAATACTGCAAATGTACAAATCATTGTGGCCTAAGAAGGATTTTTTCCCCCCTTAGGACAAGATTTTAAAAAGACAGTAAGATGATAAATACTAATTTCTATTTAAATGCACCTTTTTTCCATCAGTACATAGTATATTCCGATGTCATCACTTACACTGTGCTGTCCTGCAGCAAGGCTATTGCTAGCAATCGATTCCACAATCCACAGAGATATCCTACCAAATGGCTGGCAAGTTCATGTCCATCTCTTTCCCCTTGCTCCTAATAATGACAAGGATGATAAGAATGCCTGACAGTTTTCAGGTGCTTCATGCCTTTATATACTTGATCCTCCTGGGGAAGTCTCTGTTTTGCCAGTTGTGACTGGCAGAAGTCCACAACAGTGTTGATACAGGAGAGAGATTCCACTAACTTTATCCTCCTGAGGCATTTGGTTGTTTATACTTCCAGGATGTCAGCTCCTCTGAAAGAATGAATCAAACCATCCTGAGATAGGGTTAGGTCATTAGGACCATCTGCCTTAGAAATCAATATACGAAATTAAAACAGGAAATGACATTATTTAGGTGGCAGTAGCAGGCAAAAACAATCTTCTTGACAAACTTCGGAAATTTTCTGCTTAAAATTTTAGAAGCAAGTTTGTACTCCTTCTTGTCCATATTATGATTCTAATCATTCAAGCTGAAAAACATCGTGCAGTAAAGGATAATAATTCTGAACAAAGTGCCGTTTTGAAAATGATCTACGTTTTCATGTACATCAAAGTTGCTGGAGTTTTCCAAATAAGTGGGTGTCATTGTTCCTTTGATAGCAACTGTCTAATTCTGTTTTCTTAGCTTCTGAGAATGTGGAATGAACAAGGATAAGGTTCTGTGTTTGTTTCCTAAGAAAGGAAGTTATCAGAGGAAGAAAGGCAGTCTTCCTTGATAGCAACACTACTCCAATTCCAAAAAAGCAGGTCCACGTGCTTGTCTTTTGGATCAGTAGATCCATCAACTTTGCATATGAAAAACAGCACAGACCTTGCAGAGCTATAAAATGGTCACCAGAGTCCAAGGCTGCGGAGGGTTCAAATACAACACAGATCTGGACATGCCACCGGGTCAGAGCACGGAGGCTAGTGACAACTGGTCAGAGTCACTTCCCTGAGCTTTCCCTCTCTCTGTCTTCCTCCCATGGAGCTCTGTGTAGTCATAGAGTTTTGACAGGGACAGGACAGGGTGGGAGGAAGACACTTTGGATGAAGGAGGACTGTCCCATCTCTTGATGGCTTTATGCCACTCTTCATTTTTCTCCGCCCCTTTGGATGAACCGATCAGAGAACAGTTTGGATCACTCCCTCTCTCGTTTGGATCACTCCCTCCCTCTCCCATACTCCTGCTGGCCTTCCTCTCTTCCTCCAAAGCCTGGGGAGAATGTGATGGTTAAAGTCAATTTAGGGTGTCTAATCATTTCAGCTTTCCTAATCCAATCTCATAGCTGACATACAAGCATTCAAGTAAAGCTTTTGGAAGGGACGTACAGAGAGAAAGGGGATGGAAGGATGTTTGGGAAGACAGATACAAGAAAGGACGTGAAACTTCTCTTTCTTAAAGGAGACACATTTGCTCTGCTGCCAGATGGTTGAACTGGCTCAGTCTGAGAAAGCTGAATTTAATGAGGAGAGTAATGCGGTGTTTAGTACCAGTGACTGCTACATCCCAGGATATAGTCAGGAGTAAGGCCAGAACTTCAAATTTTCACTCAGAAAAGCAACAACAAATGCTGGGGGTGGAGGTGAGAGGGGAGACTAGGAATGGGAACACAGAGCAGAATAGAATCCTTAGCAGAAGGTGCTGGATTTTCATTAAACTTCATCTAATGCAGCAACAGAAGTCACGTGCATCTGCAGTTCACATCAAAGCATTCATTGCACGAGGTCAGAATCACAAAGCCAGACCCAGGACTCACCAGCTTTAGTACTGGTGTTAGTGGCATCCTAAAGGAGGTGTAAAAGCAGATAAAATAAGGGGACCCATAAGTGAGTCTCTGGCTGCACAAGCTCTCAAGTGCAGAGGCCCAGGGGATGGCTAACAGGTCCTCACCTCATTATTCTCCCATCTCAGACTCCAGTGAGTTCAGTCAGCCTCCGAGGCCATGGGAGCATTAATAACAGTAGCTCCAGCCATCAAGCTGACATGAGATGAGATCTTATAAACCAGAATGTCAGTTAGCATTACATAAGACTCAGGGGCTTAACAAACGAAATGCCACTCGCAGGCTTCACTCTGAGATTCAGAGAATGTCCTTGCTATAGTGCCAGGCTCTGTTACGGGGGCCCGTGGTGGTATGTCTAACTTACTATGTCTAATTCTGCCATGGAATTACTGAGAATGAGGCTCTTCTCATGTAAGCCCCTGAGGGTTTAAAAGACAGCCAGGTTTATCACAGGCTTTTGACTTCCTGGTTTCAACTGGATCTGGACACATAAACACCAAAAATATCAAAGGGAAAAGGAAAGTCTCAGGATCTCTTTACTACTTCCAGAAAAATATGGCAGAAACATTCTAGAAAAGCAAAACCATCAGCAATCTTGACATTAAAGAATAATTAACTCCACGTTCAAGTTTATGGGCTGATATATTTATATTCTCATTTCATGGTGAACTATAATACTCAAACTTATGGCCCAGTAAATTGCTCGAGTTAGCCATGCAAGTGCTATGATCTGTGCTTTTAAAATGGGGGAAAAAAGATAATGATCTTTCCATCTTTGTGTGGCACTGCATGTGCCTTGGGGGGTTTCTAAGTTAAAAAGTGGACACATGTTTTATGGGTACCTCATAAACCGAGACTGAGGAGAAACATCACGGTACAAATTTGTCTGAAACTATTAATGGGAACCCTTGGAATAAGAAAGTAGAGACGAACCTCCAAGTCCACTGAAATGCATTTCAGCAGAGAGAAGTTTTCTTTGAAGGGACTTGAAAAGTGGAGGGATGCTTTGCCCCAAGAAAGAAGCATGGCTTTCCTACAGTGAACACTAATCCCAGATGCAGTGAGGACGAAGAACATCTTACCCCAAAATGCAGGCCCAACCCTGATCTTGCCTCAAAAATGTAAATTCAGAGAAAATGGGAGGAAACATTTCTTCTGTACCTTTTTTTTTTTTCTATTTTCAAGTCTCTGTAACTAACCTGTTATGATAAGGACTCAAGTGGTACGTGGCAAAGCACTAAACAAGTAGTTGATTGTTGTGTATAATTCACCTCCCCAGTGTGCTTACTTCTTGTGGCTGCTGTAACAAGTTACCACAAACTGAGTGGCTTAACCAATGGAAATTTATTCTCTCACAGTTCCAAATCCTACATCAAGGTATCAGGGGAATCATGCTCCCTCTGGAGCCTCTAGGGGAGGATCCTTCCTTGCCTTTTTCAGCTGCTGGTAAATCCAGGTGTCCTTCGCTTGTGGCTGCATCACTCTGTCTTCACACGGCCTCTCCTCCTTCTGAGTTCTCTTCTGTCCCTTATAAGGACGTTTGTCATTGGATTTAGGGACCACCTGGGTCACCCAGGATGATCTCATCTTAAGATCCATCATCATATCCACAAAGACTCTTCCCAGTTAAGGTCATAGTCACAAATTCTGGGGGCTAGGATGTGAAGATATCTTTTGGGGGAAGATATAATTCAACCCACTATACTAAGTATACTGTAGACTTCCAGTTCTTTAGAAAACTTCAGTTACTTGAAAACAGACAACCAATATTTACCTCCACTCTTCAAGCCTGATAAAAAGAAAAGTAAGGAAAACTCTTCATTCTTCTGCTTCATATACCATTTGGAAAGCAGCTGGCACATGCCTCAAAGGTGAATGTTAAGAATCTCGCGCAAGCATGACCCAAGCCAATGGCCTACACATAACCAACTTCAAAAGTGCACTTTCCTGATTACACTGTTTTTACTTTATTGGAAATTTAAACTTCTCAGCACATCAGTGTCCCTGAGCTTTCTCTCTCTGAGTCTCTAAGCATTTATTGCATGCATTGCTCATAGAGCAAATACCACATGCTGCCTTTATTCAACAACTATAATCTATACCCAAACTTTTAGCAATGCACTAAGGAACTAATATCCTTATTGGGAGGTAAAGCTTGTACACAAATAATTTAATACATTTAATGTTTCAATCTAGTATAAGTAATAAGTGTAATGAGACCAATAACCATGTCATAGGGCAGGCAGTATTGTCACCGTTTTGCAAATGAGTCATTGGAGACTTGGAGAGGTTTGCCTGAGGTCGCACAACTAATAAGAGGCAGAACCCAGATGGGTCTGTGTGATTCTAGAGTATATGCTCATAACCAATAAACAAATGAGTTCTGTCTCCCAATTTGGATTATAAGTTTCCTGAGGGCAAGAATCAGATCAAATACATCTTTATGTTTCCCTTGTCACATGATAAAGTCTTGAAGGAGGCAGGGGTCTAGATTTGGGAACCAATGGATAAAGTGGCAAACATTTTATTTTACTAAAATTTTTAAATGTTTTTAAATTTAATGTTTTAGAGATGGAGTCTTACTATGTTGCCCAGGCTGGCCTCAAACTCCCAGGCTTAAGTGATTCTCCTTCCTCAGCTTCCTGCATAGCTGGGGCTACAGGCACATGGCAAACATTTTAAAATCATACAATCCATTGGTGAATGGCTAGAAGTCAAGATGTTCTTGCTTTGTTTTGTTCTCTGGCTCTAATAACTTTTTGCCCACATGGACATAAATGTCTACCTTGAAGTTTGATCTATACTTAAAATCTGTTTGACTGTTTGTAATTAACTGATAAGTCAATTCAGTCAACAAAATAGTCAATACAGTGTAGAAAAAAATCAATACTAAGTTGTTTAAATTTCCAGTAAAGTTAGCAAGGGAGTTAATAAGACTGTATATTTTGTTATATATTATATATAAATATATAATCTGAAAAGAAAATGTACCCCAAAGATAAGCAATAGCAAATTAATCAATTGATTTTTGTGCAGTTAATATAAAGTTCAACTTAGACCCTGAACCAATGCCTTGATTATGGCCATCTCTAAACAAAACAATGTAACTCAGTATCAGGTTTAAATTCCCACTGCTGTGAAATCCCCTTGGGAAATCAGACAGTTCAATTATTTATTTTCATAGAAGGCATTATTTAAGAAACTTAATTTATTAAGTTAAGCACTTACATTTCTAATTTCAACAAGTGTGTTGGGAACATAAGGGTCAACAAATTTAGGGTGCTTAACCAAAAGAGGCTTCATTTTTCTCACGTTTCAAGAAGCTGGAGGTGGGCTGTCCTAGGCCGGTATGTGAGTGGCTGAGGGATTGTATCATGCACCCAGCCATTTCCCCTCTTCCTGCTAAGCCTTCTTTTCCAGGCAGTTTCATTTCAAATGTGTTATTGCAAGGTTGCAAAATAAGTACTCCACCTCCAGCAGGTTGCCTGTATTTCAGACACGAAAAGGGGAAAAGGCAGCAGGCAAAAAGGATCACGCCAGCTAAGAGCTTTCCAGACACCCTGCCCAGAAGCTTCTGTTTACATCTTATTGGCCAGAGCCAATAAGAATTGCGTTGGCATGACTTGTTGCAAAGGAAGATGGGATTTTTAAAAAATCTGGACATATTTCTGATAAACAAAGCAGGGTTCTGAATGTAAAACAGGAGAGAATGGATATTGGGTAGGTAGCTAGCAATGTTTGCCACAACTAAAGTAGAAGAATACATGTGAACCATGGATTACATTGTTCTTCTCTCCTCTGGACATTTTAGCACTTGATCTTACATAACATATGGTTTACGGAAAGGGGAAACAGTCAAGAGATTCTAGAATAGGAGCCACAAAGCTCTCCACAGAAGGTCTAGTTTCATTCTACTGGTTCTCAGTGGCCACATTGTGTCATTCTCTTATATCAACTGCTGGTCAGGACACTGGCTTTTCAGGTGAAGCACATCATTGCCACTTGCCCTTAAAGAATACTTATCTTAGTAGATGCTAACTGGTATGTTAGTACTCCCATCACTGACAGTACTTTCTGTCTGTGTCTGGCCACTCACTTAGCATTAAACTGTCCATGTTTTATATTGCTGGTCTTCCTTGAGGTGGTTCATATGAGGGACTTGAGCCCAAGGGGCTGGTGCAGAGGAACCACTCAGTAAACATTATCTACCAGTGGAATTACTATTATCTCTTTAATTACACCACAAGTTCAAGGGCAGGGCTGATGTCTTATACTTTGTATCTCCACTCTGCCTGGCAACAGGAGGATATCAAATTATTTGCTAATTAATGCAATGGGTTATTTTAATTAATGCCACTGGCCTGTAGATTAAGGCTACTGCTGTCATCATCTATGTAATTCCACTCATGTGACTTAAGCAAAGCATAAAAGTATTCAGATTTTCAAATTGCTGTCCTCTGTGTGGACTATTTTTCTGGCATCCCCAAGGAAGCAGTTGTACATCCCTAAGGGATTCTGCAGAGTGTGGCAGTTAAAAGTCTTGGCTTTAGAGACAGACTGAATTAGGTCTGAGTTGACTAGCAAGTCAACTTGCTAATTGGGGTGGGGGAGGGAGGGGCAGGTCTGGGAAATGCATTTAAAAACCCTTTGAATGTCAGTTTTCTTATCTGGGAAATAAGGGTAATATCTATTTTAACATCTATTTTGGTTTTTTTGGGTTTTTTTTTTTTTTGGTAATATCTATTTTTGTTGGCATTATGTGGGCCATGGCTAGGCCTGACCACAAAGGCCCTAAGTGGACATGGGTGGAACAGCCGTGGGCCCGTCATGCAGGCGCAGGCACTGAGAGAAGGTCCTGGTGCAGACACACAGCAGGGATGTAAAGGTCTGGTGAAACTGGTCCTCCTGAGCAGTACAACAGCTGCCTCTATGGTAATGCAAGTCATTTGGGAATGCTGCCATGGCTGGGAGCACAGAGGGCAGCAGGCTCATGCTCTGTGCTCCTCTGCCTTACTGGGCATGCCATTCTACTCAGGCTTTGAAGAGCTCCAATCTTTGGTGGAGACAAGGTGAGCTAGGGAGACCTGCAAGAGGGCCAAAAAGAGCTGCACATTTTTCTCTCACTATTATCTTTCCAGTGTTTATTTGTTGCTTTTATTAGAGTAAAACCAAACTTGAGCAGAATCTAAGATGTCCTTCCTGACACACTGGAACCCAAACCAGGTTCCCCAAGGTCTGGCTTAGCACAATGAGATAATGAGATAATTAATTAAATGAGATAATGAATGTAAAGCACCTGCCACAGGGGGTGGCATATGGCAGGCTCTCCATAGTGATTATTATTTCTCCAGTAGCACCTACGAGAGAATTCTTATTTTGTTTTGGAGGAATGAATATGCAAGAGCTCTTTGCATTTCTTGGGGATAGAGGCTATGTAAAGCTTAGATTTTTAATACTATTTTCACTATGTAATACTAAAACAGGCACTTAAACATTTTGTAATATTAGGCATGAAAATAGTACTGTAAGTCAGGGTAATAAAGTCTGAGATAGTTTTCATGGAATCATTCTGCCCCCTCAATTCCAACTTACAATGTGAAAAGAGCATATACTAACATAAACATTTTAAGTGGAGCTTTGGATTTGTCATAATCCACTGTGTTCTGAAAATTGCCAGTGAAATCAATCCCTCTTTTTTTTTGGAAGAGATTACTTATTGGAAGGTTACTGGAATATCTCACTTTAATTAAACTTGACCACCAACAGCTCCTGAACTTTGCATCTTAGAAATTTCCTCTCAGTTCCTGCTTGAAAATCTTGCAAAGAACTCAGATTGACCTGGCTTGGGTCAAATAAGCACCCCTAAACTAGTCAACTGTGGTAAG
Organism: Avahi laniger; assembly: GCA_963575035.1. NCBI lineage: Eukaryota > Metazoa > Chordata > Mammalia > Primates > Indriidae > Avahi > Avahi laniger. The sequence goes on along the minus strand of CAUYSK010022277.1, from coordinate 17,970 downwards.
AAAAGAGTCATAAAAGACAGCTCTTGCCAGAAACACTAAGTTAGCTGTGGAGGCACAGTTATCTCAAGAAGAGAGAATGCTAAGCAAAGGCACAACTGACCACTACACACACACATGATATTTATGTTGAACATAATAACTGATGGAAATTCATGAAGTAAAATGGATTACTATAATAACTGATGGAAACTAATTTGGTAAGAAAAATACATATACGTACTGGGCTCTAACACAGCTCAGAGAGGGAGTAGAGCCACACAGAGAAAACAAGGGAAGGCAGAAATAGGGAAAACAGGAAAACCAAGGAACGCACAAATCATCCCTTCTATCCCTTGCATATCTGTTATGATATCACTTATGCTTTTATGTAAAATTATTGTGTATATAGTATAAACTTTAAAAACATACAATTATAATTAATTTTATCTTTTTATTTTAGAATATTTTTTTTGAAAATTTGCAAAGATGGTACAGAGAGTTTCCATATACACCTCTCACCTGGTTTCTATTAATATCTTATGTTAGTATATTTTTCATAATTAATGAACGAATATTGATATTTTATTAACTAAAGCCCACACTTTATTCAGATTTCCTTAGTTTTTACCTAATATCCCTTTCTGTTGTAGGATCCCATCCAGGATGCCACATTACGTTGAGTAGTCACGTCTCCCTAGGCTTTTCTTGGCTCAGACAGTTTCTTAGTTTTTCCTTGTTTTTTATGACCTTGACAGTTTCGAAGAGTACTCATCAGGTATTTTGTAAAATATGCTGTATTATGATTTGTCTGTTTTTCTCATGATTACACTGGAATTATGAGTTTGGGGGAGGAGGTCCACAGAGGATGATGCCATCTTCATCATATCATACCCAAGTTACATACTATCAACATAATTTATCACTGTTAATCCTAATGATGATCATCTGGCTGAGGGGGTATGATTTTTTTTTATAAAATAAAACCAATCACAATAACATAAGAGATACGACAAGACAAGCAGAGGCATATCAGGCAAATTGGGATTTGATTTTATGGTTTTTAACTTTAAGGACATTACTTCTCATCAGCAAGGACAGGAACTTTTAATACACTGACCACTTTTCCTGGATGTTGTAGGAATATTGAGATATTCTAGGTAAAAGTTAATGGATGTCTACAAGATGTATAATTATCTTTGTTGGTTCCTCCAAAATCACATTAGTCAAGTTCACTGAAGATTATCTACTTACAGTAAAAAATAAATTACAAATTCATGGAATTATTGATATTTGATACAAGTAGTAGATGATACAAGTCAAGCTATTTAAATTCTTGTGTGAAGAGAATTTATCTTTTTTCATGAGTTTACTCAAGAGTAATAAGAATTTTAGATTTTAGCACTTTAAGGTTAAAGGAAATTTTGATGAGTGATATTTTCTTTTCAGAACTTTTTGTAACAAAGCATTTTAAAAAAATTAGTAATCACCCTTTACAGTGTCAAATCACAAGAAAACAAGCTGATAATGTTGTGAATTTACTTTTTAGGTAAAAGGTGTAAGATAAAAAGTATAAAGACTTAGTCCCAACCACTACAAGGCTGTACAATGAGCTGTGTACGGATGCAATCTGCCAGTACTGAAGTTACCCACATGAAAGACTAAATGACAGGCGTAATTTACACAGAGTCAGGCAAAACTGCAGGTACATTTTAAACTTTTCCCACATTAAAGGTTAAAATAAAAATGGTTTTCCAGTTCTCAGGGGAAAGAAAAAAAATTCAATTAAGCATACAACACCCTATTTGTAAAACTGACAAATTGAAGTTTTAGTGTAAAAGTATATGGAGACATTTCTAAAGTATGTTTACCAATTGGGAGGCAGACTCTAATGTAGGGTCTGCAATTAAGCAAGTGGAAACTTTGGACGTACTGCTGTCTTCCTCCCTTCTAAATGCACAGAGCAGGTTACATGCCCTCAGTACTAAAATAAATACACCTATTTAACTTTGTTTGACAGGTGTTTATCAAGTATATTTGATCAAGGAACCCTGTTTATTATCACATCTATTTGTATACCAAGGAACTGATGTTCTAAGGGCCATACTTTGAGAAATGCTGCTATGTGACAAATAAATACTACAATTCTAAGCGTGGTGAGTCAAGCAACAATTATAATCCGTTTTAGCATATCTAATGAAATTAATAGGTGATGCATCTCAAATGTTTTTTTTCTTTATAGAATGAATATTAAGTGTAGAAATCCTACCCACCCTCTTTTTTTTTTTTTTATAAACCATGCTGATGCAAAAATGGGAAAATGCTACAAAGACATTACTGTAGTACTGAAAGCACACAGCTTAACAATCAGAAATGCTTTAAAACATTTTAAAGAGAATAAGGGGAATGTTAACATAAAAAGAACCTATGAAGAGGTGAGAAATGATCAAGTTATATCTGGTCTCTTAAAAGAGTCCTCAGAACTGGTCTGCAGGGGCTCCTCTCCAAATGACTGAGTTGAATTAGCTTCATTCTCCTTAGCCCCCTGACAAGGTGGCATCTAATGTGTACATGGGAGCTCACCTGGTTCTCCCAAGGAGAGGGAAACCCTGCAGCAGCTATGCCTGTCTCTAGGGACCACACCCAGGCAATCCTCTTCATTCCCTCTCGGCGAGCTTCATCAGAAATCATGCTTTTAATGGCATAGTTATATGTCAAAAAGGAGGAGCAAGGTTTACCAAAACAGGTGTGTAAAGGTGGCAGCGGGGAGGTGGGTTGACATAGATGATGTTCCCAATATCTGAGTTGGCTAAAATCTGGAATGAGTTTTTCATGAGAAATACTGATATAACTGATAATAGTTCAGCTCCATCATTAATAAATAATTTTGAGGGCATTATTGTAAAAATATATCACCATTTATAATATTATTTTCCTAAAAATAAAACAGCATTTTATGTTCTAATATTGCACACTAAATATAATAATACAGAGAATTAATCTACTGGTAAATTATGGACAGGCTGCAGTTAGTTTCCTAAAGCCTTAGAGTTCACTCCGAAATTTATTCATGGCCCATGTGACATGGCATGGCTTTTCTGTTGTTCAATATTTTCCTAATTTAATATGCCCACTTTAATTCTTACAACAATTCCTAATTCAAACAATGTTAATCAGCAAATGTCTTAAGTCTTAATTTGGAAATCTAGCATGGCACAGGTAGAACGAAAAAATAAAGGCTTTTAAGAAATACTTTTTACTTAAATCTTATTTTTTTCTCAGTTATTCAATATAAAAATATACATTTCAAAATATTTTAAGATACCTGAGAAACAGCGCAACAGAACAGGCCTGTACCCAGGTGAGTCCAGTTACAGTGCAGCAAGGAGAGCCTGTGGCTACAGGTGTATTTCCCTCTTCTATAAACTCACACTGACCTGAAAGGACAACATTAAGAAAAAGACATACTTTGAAGAGTAAAATAAAGAAAGATAAAGCACTGAGCACCTTTTACAATGTTGTAATAAAATATTGATTAATTTTGCTGTATGAAAACCTGGGAATAGATGAAAGACAAAACTAGATATAAAAAGAGTTAAGCCATAAGTGTTTATAAAATCAGTTTTCTCTGACATGTGAAAAAAAACAGATAAAAAAATCCTTTGAAGTAATATGAAATTCATGATTCTCTTTCTGCCAATGTCATCATTTGCTATTGTAGCTTCTTAGTTGTCCAGTTAGATTTTATATTACAGACTGATACATGAGGTTTCACATTAACATAAACATTTCTTTTTAAAAAAGACTATAATGCTTTTATGGCTGTACCATGAAGTATTATTACAAATAAATTATAACTATACTTCATCATAAATAGAAATTAAGAAACTACACTTCACCAAGCTGATTTTTCAGTCTTCTAAATTGTATTTGTTCACTTATCTGCCAATTTGAACACTGTAGTAATTTGTGGAGGGCTTCCTTGTCATTAATGTGAATTAACTTAATTCAAAAGCAATTATTTTGTAAATGAGGCACATACCAGCAAAGCTTAGCATCAGCCAAAAAATACTGGCACACCATGGGCAAAAGGCCAACTCTACAGTGATATGTGAAGTTCTCTTTATGGATAATCCAAAAAAAATTGCTCTCAAAATATTTTGCCCATTAGAATTATTAAATAGTTTAAAAATTGAAATCTAATTTAATGAGATGATTTTAGGCCTTTGGGCTAGAATTTTACAACCAGAAGGAATAACAATTTTCACACAAATTCTTGTGATATTGTCAGAAAGTTTAACCACTGATTTAAAGAATCCTGTTGAAATAATACATGAAAAACCTATAGGGGTAACAGATGTTGAGTCTGCGATTAAAAACTACTCCTTTTAAATCTTTTCCTGTGGACAAGACAAAAATACTAAGCATTTTCTACTTTTGTATTGCCAGAAATTCCATGAGAATCCAAACATGAAAAAGTGAAGGTTAAACCTGCATCTGGCTGGTTGACGATGAAAACCCTAGAAACAGCACTAAGAAGCGTAAGATAGCACTACTGCATACTGAAGAAAAATGACAAACACCTGCAAACATTTTTTCTATTGAAGCTTTAGTAAATTTGAAATAACACACCCTCATTGTCTTTCTAGTGAAGCTGTTGAGTAGTTAGGACTATGACAAAACCAGCGCTGAAAGCTGATAAATATTTATGGGGCCACCTGGTGATTTCTTTAAGTTCAGTCACAGCAGTGATTCTGGATGCCACCAGTACTGCCCCCACAGGCACGTGTTCTCCTTTGGGGATATGGGAAGCTGTACAGTTGGGGACCAGATTGTTGCAGGTGCTCTGAACACCACTGAGAAGAGCTGCCAGCTAAAGCAAAAAAATAAAAATGAAAAAATGTTTTCCTATGCTTTTCCACGGATAGAATTACTATCTCATGCCTGTGAAACCTAAAAAAAAAAAAAAGGAAGCTCCTTTATTCCAGATAACCTGTAAATTCAGGATTCCAAATACATGTTTTCTTTATAGGAGTAGCATATGCTGTTCATCAATATCCATCTTCTTATTGAATCCTTGATGGGATTTTAGTTTAAAAGGAGAAGGCGAAACAGGATCCATATGCTGAATGATGGCTTCCAGCAACATTATATGAGATGGCTTTTGGGTTTGCCACATAGTCTGAGTTTCTTTGTCGTGAGCAGCTGTGCCAGGCCATTGAGAAACACCAGAAAGATGGTCATGGACATGACAATCACATAGTGGCTGATGCTGCACCAGGAGAAAAAGAAACACAATACTGGTAAGGAGAACACAGATGAGGAAAATTATAAGATTCCTATAAATAACGAAATGTTTTAATATGGATATAAAAATACACAGAATTACAAAGGGTACCAATGACTTCAAAATAGATACCAAAATGTTTTAAAAAACCAAATGTTTGTATATAATGTGAGTTACGTATGTACTTCCTTAATAATAATTAACAATGTATATTACTTATGTATTAATATTAATTTTTAATCCTTAATAACACAAACTACCACTATGCTGAAATAGTGATAAACATAATGTTTTCAGATATCTGCAGCGACTGCAATATGTTATGAAAGTGTGTGTGATCGGTATTGCCAGTACCTGTGTCTTTGTCACCAATAGAAATGAAATTTCAAAAGCTGTTAGAATAATAAACATAACTTTTTTCTAAAATTATATTTAAGAAATTTCTTCCTCCAATTCTTCAACCCTTTGAATTCTATCCACACACTCCCCAAGATGTTCCCATATTAAGCATTCTGACATTTTAGAGCATTGTCATTTTACGCTTTGAAATAAGTTACAAGTACTTTGACAAAACTACCAGCTGCGAAAGAAAGATAAATGTTACCCAAACTCAAATTTCAGTGAACTGAACATTTTAGTCAAAGAATTGAAACAAAGGGAAATTGGACAAATGTCTTTATTAATCTCACAATCAAAGCCACTGCCTCCCAGGCTTTCGGAAAAAGACAAAAGAATAACGAATACTATTAAAATTACTCAGTCTTAGTTCTCATCTATCAGCAATGGTAAATGTTCAGTTTTCCTTTTTAGACACAGTAATTGCACTGTCTACATAGAACATAACTCGATGAAAAATTCAGAAGTAGGGGAAGAAACGTAGGATATAGATGTGACAAATGTATAACACAGCAGAGGCTTCATATGGTGATGCCAGCAAAGCACTGCCAAGCTGAGCTACAGCCCATGTTGGCGAGTTATTTATTTTCAATGCCTACCAGCGTTACACTAACTGTCTAACTCGATCATAGATGTGCACATTTCATATTCTTCAACAAACAGAGGGGGAAATGTTTCAGCAGGCCTATGACCAGGCTAGTGTAATGAAGGGAAATCATTTTTTCTACCCTTCATCTACCCACAGCACACAGGAGAGGAGTCAGTCCTGGCGCTGGTTCAAGAACTCCTACCCAGGAGTATCCCACAAAGCAAGCCCCAGGGAACAAGGCCTTGGGACATCAGGGAAGGTAACTGCTGGGTGTTGAGTAAAGAAGGCCGATCACCTGGAGGGACCTGGAGACTAAGGGGGAGAGAGTTAAGGGGCCGTGGAGGTCTCCCCGCCACCTTCCCAATAACTCAACCCAATAGGTGAGCTGCCCCCACCAAAAATCAAATTGTTGGCTTTAAGGCAGATTTAGCATGTTAATCAGGTATTTGCCCATAGGCCTCTCAAGGCCAGAAAAGGTCTTCTACTTTGTGTGACATTTTTTTTTTTTTTGTAATGTTACAGCTTTTAAGTAAGAACCTCCAATTGTAAAGTTTTATAGTTTAATAAGATTTTCTTTGGAGAGGCACAGGTTGGGAAATTCTTATTGAGAATCCTTCTTCAGCTTCACCTTATAAACTAAGTTTGAAGTAGAAAAGGAAGAGATGGCTAATTAAAAAGCAAGAATTAGAACTGGTTACATTAAAAATCTGGTTCTGGTCAAGGCTAGACGCTTGACCTAATAAGAAAACAATAAAATCAGATCTTTATTGATAAACAAACATCAATTCTAAAGGAATATATTTTTTTAAGACTTTCATTTTTTTCACTGTAAACATAATACAATGGGATACTGGACATGGAATTTTTTCTACTTAAATTGTGTATGTGTGGTTTTTGTTTTGTTTTTACACTGAATATGACATGGATTTTACCTACCACTTAATTAAATCACTAATAATTATTTATTTAAAAATGAAAATAATGATTATATGACTAGATTTATTTATCATCATACCAAGCCTTGTTGGGAATAAAATTATCTAGATATTTATTTTTTGTGAGCCCCCCAAAAGAGAGTGCAAACAACATACCTGATACCACTACACATCTATCAGTATAAGTCTCACACTTGATACAAAAATTAACTAAAATGGATCATAGACTTAAATATAAAAGTATAACATTTTAGGAAAAAAAAAAAACAAACAGGAGAAAACAGGCTTTATAAGAGGTAGGCTGGGGCTGGTCCGATGGTAGTGGCTTATCAGAACTTAATAATATTAGTGTCACTAGACTTGGCATAACCACCCCCCCCCCACTGCTAAATTTGACTGGCTTTAAAATAAAAATAAAAAAACAAGAGGTGGGTTGGATTTGACTGAAGGGCCATGGGTTGCTGACCTCTACCCTGGAGTGCAAGCTCTATGGAAGTATGGATCATGATTTTCCTCTGATCTCTTTCCCCTCTGCGTCTTTAAAGTATAATGCAAGACCTTATGGGCATTTAATCAATATTTGTTAAATAAATTATTAAAGAGAATAATTTATAATTAAAAGAAATCATAATATTCCTTCTTTCATTTTATATTACCCTGGCAAATTTAATCTGGACTTAAATCAGATTCTCCTAAAAGTCATAAACATAATAAAAATTAAATGTTAAAAACAAAACAAAAATTGTTAAAGAAACAAAAAGAATTTCTATGAAAATGAAGTAAAAACTAGCCTTATAAGATACTGGAACATAAAGTTAAGTGTCATCCTGGCATTAGAATCTATAGTCAGAACAATGGAAGAGAACAGATAGCCCTGTCACGCAAGATACAAGAATCATCACAAAAAACAACTGTTCTGGCTGGACTCACTTTAAATTTATGAGCACAAATGAGATTTGGCTCTCATCAATGCCTCAAGCCTGACTGCACACTTGTGAATTACTTTTCTCTGTCTCTGAGCCAAATCACTTCATGTCCTGTCATCTCCCCTCAAAGTTCTGTCACCTTCCTCCCATCTCAGCAGATGACTTTGCTTATTTTATTGAGAAAATACTGACAGGGCAATCATAAGGGAAGTACCTCTTCTTTCCTCACCCCGAACCTACGCATATCTGCACCCATATTTCCTCCTGTGCCTGCTCCCATCTAAAACAAACCCTTCACTTCTGTTTTGGATCCCATCCCAACTTTCCTACTAAGGAATGTTACTTTTGCCAACTATCCCCTCCCCTCTTATACCACTGATTTTTCCCTTTTTTTGGTATGCGAATTCTTTACCATATAAATGTGTAATTTCTCTCATCCTAAAAACAAACCAAGAACTCTCCCAAGTTCCCATAGCTCCTCTAGCACCATACTAATTTAAGGCATCTTAAATTTCGTATATCCAAAAACCTGCTCTTCATCTCCCATACCTTCCTTCACCAAACTCACTCCTCCTTAAGCCCTCTTCATCTCTGGAAATGGCTTTACCATTCACTTAGTTACTCAAGACAAAAAAATCTAAGAGTTATCCTTCATTCTTTTCTTTTCCCAGTATATCTAATCTATCAACAAATTCTATCAACTTCTCTTTCAAAATGTTTTCTCAGTCTAGCCTCTTGTCACCACTTTAAATTGCTACCCCAGTCTAAGCTATCATCATCTCTAGCTTAGAATATTCCAACAGTCTCTTAATCTTCCTGCTCCTCTCTTGATCCCTCCAATATGTGCTTCACACTGTAGCCAAAGTGTTGTTTCAAAAATGTGAAGCAAATAAAATCACTTCCTGCACAACAGTCTAATGTTTCACTTCACACTTAGAATAAATTCCTAATTCCTTACAATGGCCTTCAAGGCCACAAGTGATATCAAATGATTACTCTCCAAATTCTCTTCCTACTATGTTTCCCTTCTCACACCACTCTAGTTACACTAACGTTCACATTTTCAAAAGTGCTTATAGACATGGGGAAATGGTTATTATAGAAAGCCAACTTAAAAAAAAAGGAAATGTTTGTACATAAATTAAGGCTTACAGGATATACATCAACATGTTTAACAGTGGTTGTCTCTGAGACAATGAATTATGAGTGACTTCTTATTTTTTTCTTAATGCTTTCAGTATTCTCTATACTAAGCTTCTGACACATTTCTTTTTATATGATGTTTACAAATTATGCTAGATTTAGCCACAGAACTCTAAAGCTGACTTCATAATTACCATAGAAATCTTCAACTCTATCCTGCTTTTGAGGCCTCAGAGGACACTGCAAAATCTGTACCAGTTCCTGATATTAAAATGCTCAGTCCAATAAACTGGATATAATGGTCACAACTTCTTCATATTATAAGATTGTTTACTCCCCAACCCAGGGACTGAAGCTTGGAGTCACAGGGGAGATGAGTCAGGGAGTGCAAACCACCCAGCATATGGCCTGAAGATCAAATCCAGGAAAGCTCAGTTTGACCTTGGTTCCATGGGGGAAACCGGGCAAGGAGGTTGGGAGCCAAGTGGATGAAGAAAAGCAGTAAGAACTGTAAAATATTACACTATAGAAAGGATAAACAAAATGTGGTAAATCCATACAATGGGACATTATTCAGCAATAAAAAAGAACAAAGTACTTACACATGCTAAATATAGATGAATGCCAAAAAAAATTACACTAAGTGGAAGAAGTTAGCTGCAAAAGATTACATATGGTATGATTCTGTTTATATATTTGCTGGGCTCTGTGGCTCACACCTGTAGTCCCAGCTACTAAGGAGGCTGAGGCAGGAGCATCAGTTGAGACCAGTAGTTCAAGACCAGCTGTGGCAACATAGCTAGACCCTCATCTCTAATTAAAAAAAGAAAAGAAAAGGAATGTCCACAAAAAGCAAATATGTAGAGACAGAAAGCAAATTAGTGGTTGCCTGGGACTCAGGATGAGAATGGAGATAGATTGTAAATAGGCACGGAGGAATTTTTTGGGTGATGGAAATGTTCAAAAACTAGATCGTGGTGCTGGCAGCACATCTCCATAAATTTGTTAAAAATCACTGAAATGATTTATAACATTTAAATCACTTGAAACCTTAAAGTAAATCGATTTTAACCTATGTAAATCATACCTCAATAAAGTTGTAAAAATTTTAGGAAGAAAGAAAAGATTACATGCTAGCAAGTGTTACATTTTGCTATCACTTCTAGGTCAAAATGTGAAATCTAACTTGGTCTCTAAACAAAAATGTTTTATAAAATCAGTAGGTGATCCATCCTCAAGTTTAATGAAAAGTTTATTCCACAGATCACTTATCCCCTTTCAATGGCCTGAAATGACTGACTATTGGCTCATTTAAGCTGACATTACTGGCAGGAAAGAGTTGAGAAGCTCATCATCTTCATGCAATTGAGCATAATATTTTGCATTAGTCAAGTCTTGGTGTCATCTCAGCATAGCAGAATTAAAGGAACATCAAATTTGAAATGAGTTCAACTGTTCCCATTCTCCCCCATAATTATTATTATTATTATTATTTTTTGAGACAGAGTCTTACTCTGTTGCCCAGGCTAGAGTGCCGTGGCGTCAGCTCACAGCAACCTCAGACTCCTGGGCTCAAGAGATCCTACTACCTCAGCCTCCCAAGTAGCTGGGACTACAGGCATGCGCCACCATGCCCGGCTAATTTTTCTATATATTTTTAGTTGTCTAGCTAATTTCTTTCTATTTTTTTAGTAGAGATGGGGTCTTGCTCTTGCTGAGGCTGGTCTCGAACTCCTGAGCTCAAACTATCTGCCCATCTCGGCCTCCCAGAGTGCTAGGATTACAGGCGTGAGCCACTGCACCCAGCCCCCCATAATTATTTTGACATCATTTAAATCAGTAATTCTCAAGGTGGACATGTGTGTGATGGTAGAGGGGGACAGTGTGTGTGTATGGAGACACACACAGAATCGCCAGGCGGACAGGCCTTTCAACCTGCACGATGGGTGATAAAAAGTTGATTGTATTTCTCCTTAATCAGGGTGATGGGCAATAGAAGCAGGTCATGTCTGTTAGATGTACTGGGGCAGAAAAAGGTTGCAAATCATTGATTTTAATTAATAAAGCTGGGTATTCATTGTAAGAGTACAGACATTTTATGGCACTTATTAATTACATTTAGGATATTCAAAAATTATTAAATAGAATCATGAGTTTTCATTATATCTAAAGAGAAATGATACTTTAGTTGTCATTTGTATTTTAATAAGTTATAACAACAATGCATGTAGGAAACAATTAAAATCCAAACGAACAATGCTATCAAATCAAACTGCAGCTCAAACTGATGTTCCTAACTCTATTTGCCGCCCTACAAATACATTTAGAACATAAATTTAAATGTTTTTATAGTTATGAAAATTACCTCAAAGGAGTTTTTCTTTAGTTTTAAAAATGCACTTTCAGTACGCCATATAAAAGGCAATACTCTGTAAAGTTTATGACCTGCTATAAATGAAGATAAAGTGTAAAGATCACAAGAAGAAAATACTAAATTAGCTCTGTCAGCTGAACACAATTTTATGGCCTGGGCAGGATATTTTTCACACGACTGTTAAAAAAAACACCTGATGCCACAGGTTCTCAAGAGAAACACTAAACTTACACTAGCATCTTCAGCCGAGTATACTGACTGTAGTGTATTCCTTTCTGAGTCTCAAGTTGTTTTTGGTAAAGTCTGCTCTGAAGATGCATTATGCATATAGAGTTCTACACCCATAAACAGATGTACTAGATATACTGCCTAATGCCCTAGTAATGCAATCTTTATTGTTAAAGAAACTATTACTTATTAACCTGAAACTAAAAGGTGACAAATCTCTCAAAAGAATTCTGAAAATCCACGACAGTAACCACAACAACCCTATAAAGATCACAGATACATGAAAGACTACAATCATGGGGCTAGTTAGCAACACTCCTCTCTAAAGTTCTGGGATAGAATCTCACCGTTTCGGCATTCATAAAGCAATAACATAGTGAGGACAAAGGGACAATTTTCCATTCCTTTTATTCATAGGCATGGAATGGCTGAAGTTATTAACTATATTACTAATACAAAGGGGTTTAGAAATAAAATTTGTCACAAAGGGAAACCACTCCAGGGGCACAATTCAAATAACCCTGGTCAAATAACTGATTAAGGGAACTCTGCCAGTAAGTTTATTATCAGCAATGTCTCAGCTTTTAAATATACTTTCACATAGGAAAGATTAGAAACCCAAAACTTAAAAATAACATTTTCACAAATAGCAGAAAAAAATACAACAATGAAGTTTTGATATGTGAACCCTACACTATGGTGCTTTCATTTTGAATCTTTTTTTTTTCTTTAGATTTCCCCCAGCTCCTCAGCCTGTTTTGAATCTTAAAGTATATTTTTCCCCTACTATCCAAGTCATTCCTGGCAATAAATTAGATGTTTATGAAGATGCATGAACCACTCCTGCCCACTGGACCAGTACCACATGGTTCACAGAGGCAGTGTATGACATTACTGCTGTACAGGACACAAAGAGAAGACCTTAGAATTCTAACATACCAAGAGCAGCAATAACAAAAACCTCACACTGCAGCACCAATCAGGGGCAATTCCATTAGAAAGTCTAAATTCACTAACTAAGATTTCATTTTTGTCTCTCCATCCTGACCTCTCTTCCCCAACTCCCCTCCCCTCTGCAATCATCTTCCTTTCTTAATGTGGGGATCTTCCAGATAATAGAAGAGACAAGACAAACAGAGCAAAGAGACATTTCAGCAGGAATGAACAGGAGAGTATATGGGAAATTTATGTGGAGTATTTCAGTGCCCTCAGTCTGATGAATAGAACTGAGATCCGTGGTTCCTTATTATACCTACCTTCGAGAAGTTTCTCAGAGCCAGCACCCTATTTTATCTATCCGTGGGAGTGAGATCCCTGATGATGAAGCGCTGAGAATGAGATAAACTATGGTTTAACATAACTCATTAACTGGCTATGCGTTTATCATCTTCCCATCCACTTTGGATTTTTAATGTTGTATAGATGGGGGTGTAATGCTTATACCAGGACAACAGGCATAGACCACGACTGTCCCAGGTAAACCAGGACATATGATCACTGTGCATATAGGGCAACTCTCATGATAAAAAATACTATTATCACAAAGTATTTCTATAGCATATATTTTATCCTATATAATATTAATTACATAGTATTTTGATATGTATACATAAATCATTTATAGTACTAAAAGATGGAATTTAACATCCTTTCCATATGGTTAGTACTGCAGAGTAGGGGTCATCAAAACATTCCTAGCCTACAAGTGCTAATGCACCATTCTATTTCCCTTGGTTTGAATGATGCTCACTCTTTTATGCCTTTGTAGTCTCTTTTTATTCTTATTAAATATTTTGTGCTCTTTATTCCTGTAATGGCTATGTAAAGGAATGCAAGGAACAAGGTAACACACAAGTGTCAAGAAGAACGTTATGCTAGACGTTAAAGGTAAGTTTTGCAATGGCTCTTTTAAAAATGCACCAAGCCAACACAGGTAACAAAAGTAAAAATAAATAAATTGGACTATATCAAAATGAAAAACTTTTGTGCATCAAAGGACATAATTAACCGAGTAAACTACAGAATGGCAGAAAATATTTGTAAATCATATATCTGATAAGGGGTTAATATCTAGACTATATAAAAAATTCCTGCAACAACAAATTACCCAATTTAAGAATGGCAAAATGACTTAAGAGACATTTCCCCAAAGAAGATATACAAATGGCCAACAAGTATATGAAAAGATGCTCAATATGAGGTACCCAGAAATAGTCACATTCACAGAAACAGAAAGTAGAATTGTGGTTGCCAAGGACTGGGAGAAAGGGAACATGGGGAGTTGTTGTGTAATGAGTATAGAGTTTCAGTTATGTAAGATGAAAAAGTTCTGGAGATTGGTTGCACAATAATGTGAATATATTATCTACTAAACGGTATACTTAAAAATGGTTAAGATAGTAAATATTATGTTACGGGTATTTTACCACGAGTTTTTAAAAAGGAAAGAAAAGAACTATTAAGTAGAAAGAAGGTAAAAGTTGGCAACTTGGCTTTGTGCAAAGTGCAATGACACGGTGAGGGGCCTTGCAACATCACTGCAGCCTGGGAGATCCGACCTTGAAGGAAACAGGAAAAACTATGGCTAGAGGTACACAATGACTTCAGGGTATCAAAACAGAACTGAAGAGTAGTTGCCGAGGTATGATGCCAGGAACACATAAGGACACTTGTAATGACCCTGACAGTGCTGGTTCAGGTAGTGTCTACATTTCTAGGCACACATCCCATCCTACTCCACACTCCATGGAATAAAAAAGGTTGTCAGGACTCCTAACTCCTAGGCAATCATTCACTTGTGGAAGGAACATCTAAAATACTGAAGCTCAAATAAAACCAAAGAATATGGCTCTTCATTTATATGCCAATGGAATGTATACTGTAGCTTTGTATTCAAGGTTCTCCAAGTTATGCCTCCCAAAGGCTGTTTTCCAGAAATTTCTTTATCCAAAATCTATGGTTTCTGAAATCCAAATTATTTATCACACATATGTACTGGGGTGTTTTTTTTTACCTCTATAGCTTTGCTCATGTCCATTCTGTCTATCTAAAACACCCTTCCCAATTTCTAAGTCTCCTAAGTATACCTTTCATTCAAGGCTCAGCTCAATTGCTTCTCCCCTGAGAAGCCTTCCCTTACCCTGCAAGGCTGAGACAGGTGCCCTAAGTGTCCTCGTAGATACTCTAAGTACCTGTGAGACAGACTACTCTAGAACTTCCCACATTGCACCATATCGCCTGCTGACAGGTCTGTTTCCTCCTCCAGTCTTGAGCTCCCTGAGAGCCCAGGACTGTGTTTCTCATCCCCAGCAACTGCCCTGGCATACAGTTGGTACTCAATAAATATTTGCAGGATTGACTTGAGATCATGAATATGAAAACATGCTTTGTACTGTATACATGTTATCAACAGTAATAACAGGAAAACTTTTTACTTTGAAGAAAAAATATGCCAGATAAAGATAAACCTCAAACTAATCAGTGAAAATCTGAAATTTTTAGTGCAATATAATTTAATAAGGTTGTTCATAAATTATGATGTATTTTCCTGTGAAAATTATATCCTTTTCTTTCCTTGGCACCTCTTTAGAGCCAAACCAATGTAGATTTCTCCCATCAAAAAAGTTTCACACCAGTGTTCACAGCAGCATTATTCGCAATAACCAAGAGGTAGAAACAACCCACGTATCCACTGACAGATGAAAGGATAAACAAAATGTGGTATATACATGTAACGAAATTTTATTCAGGCTTTAAAAGGAAGGAAATTCTGACACATGCTACGACATAAATGAACACTGAGGATATTACCCTAAATGAAATAAGCGAGTCACAAAAAGACAAAAATACTATGTGATTTCACTTATATGAGATACCCAGAGTAGTAAAATTCATAGAAACAGAAAGTAGAATGGTGGTTGCCAGTGGCTGAGGGTAGGGAGAATGGGAAGTTAGTGATTAATGGCTTCAGAGTTTCAGTTTTGCAAGATGGAAAGAATGCTGGTAGAGATGGTAGTGACACTTGCACAATCATGTTAATGTACTTAATTTACTGAATGGCAGACTTAAAAATGGTTATGATGGTAAATTTTATTATGTATATTTTACCACAATTAAAAATAAAATAAAAAGTCTCACACACAAAAATGGTATATTTTATCAGAATATGTTCCAAATAAATAAAATTCCAATCTATGTCTAAAATGAAAACAAATTAATCAAATTAAAGAGAGTATGTCAAGAGTAAGAGACAATACAAGAAACACTATGTAGGATAAAAACATAGAACTACAGACCACAATAGTAATAGCTGACATTTACTGAAGCTTATTAGATGCCAGGCACTATGCTAAATGCTTTATATGAATTAATTCATTCAAAATGACTATAAGAGAAAAGGGGGCTTAGAGAGATTAAGTTGCTCACCAATGGGCTCACATCTAAAATGTACCAGAAATAGGATTCAAATCCAGGTGCACTGGTCTAAAGCCAGTGACCCACTATCTGCTTGGATACTTTGGAATGAGAGAGCTGGTGAGAAGAAAGAGATATAAAAACTTCCCCTAGGCTTTCAAATTTATGAGAAAAATGAAAACAAAAATCAATGATCTATGGAGTATTTTTTACATGCTAAGCAAATATGGCATGCAAGAGATTCAGATCAGATCTAGAATCTGTCTCAGAATGAATTTGGGGAAAAAGAGGCAAAAGGATCGACTTTGTTTTCTTTTTTTCTCAAAGAGAAGAAATTAGCAGATTATGATGATCATTGACATTCAAATCACAATACAAAGGAAACTGACTTTCTTTAGCTTACACTTTAAATAATGTTATAGGTATCACAAGTTAAAATGTTCTCATATTAAAGATTCTAAGAGGCAGATAAATGATTACATGAAATTTAAACCACCACACAAAATTCACACTGCAACTTGAGTAGCCTTATTTTTGTAAACAGAGATTGAGAGATTAAGAAACCACACAAGGACACTGGAGTGATCTACTCTGAAACCCCGGAGAGTCAAGCAATTTCTCTTGCAATTTCCACTGTCCTTTAATTCTCTCCAGACTTAACATCCATCCTCCTTCCTACAGTCTACCAAGAAAACACTTGCTAATGTGTTAATGCCAAGAATTAAAGAGACATGAATTGCTACTTGCTATGCCTACCTCAAAATCATAGTGGTATCTTCTATGGCAAAATATTTTTACTTTTCACTGCACTCTTAATAACTTTTATGTGAGTATAGTCATGCATCACATAACATTTCAGTTAACAATGGACCACATATACAACAGTGGTCCCGTAAGATTATAATAGATTAGCCAGGTGCAGTGGCACATGCCTATGTCCTAACTACTCAGGAGGCTGAGCGAGGAGGATTACTTGAGACCAGAAGTTCAAAGTTACAATGAGCTATGAGCATGCCACTGCACACCAGCCTGGGCAATAGAGTGAGATCCTGTCTCTAAAAAGTAAAAATATCTTCTGGTAGCTCTGTGGAAAAATAAAATAAAACAAAATAAAATGTAAAAATAAATTTAAAAAGAGATTATAATAAAGCTGAAAAATTACTGTCATCTAGTGACATCATAGCCATTGTAATGTCGTTGCAGTTCAACGCATTACTCGTGTTTGTGGTGATGCTGGTGTAAACAAACCTACTGTGTTGTCGGTTATATAAAAGTATAGCACATACAATTATGTATAATACATGATACTTGATAATAAATGACTATGTTACTGTTTCTATATTTACTATACTTTCTATCATTATTTTAGAGTGTATCCTTTTAATTGTTAAAAAAAAAAGTAAGCTGTAAATCAGTCTCAGGTAGGTCCTACAGGAGGTATTCCAGAAGGCATTGTTTCTTTTTTTTTTGAGACAGAGTCTCACTCTCTTGCCTGGGGCGAGTGCCGTGGCGTCAGCCTAGCTCACAGCAACCTCAAACTCTTGGTCTCAAACAATCCTACTGTCTCAGCCTCCCGAGTAGCTGGGACTACAGGCATGCGCCACCATGCTCGGCTAATTTCTTCTATATATATTTTTAGCTGTCCAATTAATTTCTTTCTATTTTTGGTAGAGGTGGGGTCTCACTCTTGCTCAGGCTGGTCT